>JAJLTV010000136.1:0-29300 GCA_030568405.1 Myxozyma monticola | reverse complement strand
AACAGACATAGCGTTTAGGAGAATTGAAGGTGAAGGTGAAGGTGAAGGTGAAGGTTGTGAAGGTGAAGGTGAAGGTGAAGGTGAAGGTTCATTCGAGATCCATGGCGAAGGATGATCTGCGTCCATCAGTAACACGCCCATCTGGCAACATGTGACTCCATAAGTGCAGAACAACCAAGGCTAACTTCAACTCCCTGCCGCTCTTGGACTCCCACGACAGACTGTCTCTTTCAAGACTCACCTCAAGGGTACGGGACTTGAAGCGATCATCTGCATGTCACTCCTCGCACGAAACGGGCCAGCGCAACCACGAAGCGAACGAACGTTCCACCGACATAACAGTCACAACAAAAAGCGCCGCACGCTTAGTCTACTGCAGGCCATTGAGAGGAGATGGCAACTGTTAATTGAAAGACGGTCAGTCTGGGTTATTAGATTCCGGCCGGAGGCTCAGAGCTGCATATGTAGACTACTTCAGTACTAAAGACTGCCTTGCCGCGTGTTAGCCTGACATCTGTACGTCGCAGAACTAGGCGTACAACGTTGCGTGCAGAGAAGCCTGGGTACTAGGGGACTGTATCAGAAGCTCAACGATGATATCGCGGGGTATGGGCTCGGAACTGGAAAGAAGGAACTTAGGAACGAGGGGCAGCGGTGAAGCGTTGCAATTTGAGTAGAAAGGGCCCCCAAACTGCAGTAGAACTTGAGTAAAAGCTGATACAGAAAGTCTTAAGTCTAGAACCCCAGAAACCAGTTCATCAATCATCATCATTCATCAATATACAAGTTAATTTCAGCACTCTTGGTCGCCCTATAGCATCGCATATGATCTCCAACTGCTGAACTGCGTACAGGTTTGCAATAAGTCGAAGTCGCAGGTCGCCCAGCTCCAGACACGTGCACGTGACCACAGTCGCACGTGAAATTGAGACACAGCGAATGTGCTAGACAGCAGTCAGCAGGCAAGTCGTGGAAAGCAATCCGAAGCTTTTCGGGCGAGCAATTGCCAGATTGGAAATATCCAGCAAATTTCTGGATTACGGGAATATCGATTAGTCGGCGTAGCGGCGTTATACGGACCCGGCAAACACCGGAACGCCGTGCTCGGCCGAAGGTTCCTTAAATCCTAGTTCTCTTGGGAGTTTCAACCGGATAAGGCGTTCGAATCCGTACATCAGCCGCTGGATTTGACAACAGGTCGCCGTTCACGCAGGATCTTTTATTTAGTCTATGGGTGGTTTCCCTTCCGGAGTTCTTGAGGTGTGACAAGTTTTGTCTTGGTTGGAGTTGGTGCGGCACTTGCTTGAAATCGTCGTACAAATGACTGAGAAACCGCGGAAAGTGCAGGCGGGACCTTCGATCCCAAGGATGGCATCGTCAGCCACATCGCCAAAGGCATCGAAGAAGTTGACGCAGATTCCGTCTACGATCGTCCATGGTACAACGAGCAGCTTGAGCAGTATTGGCAGTATAATCCATGAGAGACTGTCGTTCAGTTCGCCGCGGTCCGGCTCGCCAGGGCCAGATCAGCCGAAGCGCATGAACGTGAACGTGACAGACGCCATGGCAGCGGCTTCGTTGACTGAAGATGAGGAAGCGGTAGAGGATGATGAAAGTGAAGAGGAAGACAAGTTTCCGGAACGTGGACGGACATTTTCAAAGCCACCGCGGCTGAGGAATTCAGACAAGCGGTCGTCGTCCGTCGATTGTGCCCAGCCAAAGGGTCTTGGGACTTCGTTCTTTTCTCTCATTTCTGCTACCTCGAAAGCTCGATTCAACAAGTTTGCATCGAACGGGGATGACGATGAGCACGAAACTGAGGAGCCTGAACAGGACGAAGATGACGAAGACGACGAGGACGACGAAGGCGACGATCAGATTGACAGTCCGGCGCCGATGAGCGCGCCAGGGAGCGGCACACTTCCCGACCGTCGTCCTACATTGTCCATGACCGGATCTCGGAATGCGGTACCTATGGCATCTTCATTTTTGCTCCAGAAAGTGACGACGAATGAGTCCGTGCTGTCGCATCCATTGGAACGCGTGGCGTCGGCGAAGCTTACCAGGACACCGCCTACGATGGACGTATCTGAAGACGACGCGATGGGAAGTATGATGTCTGGCGAGAGTGATTCGCTTCGGGCTAGTGCCTTGCCTGAGAAATTGATGGAAGTGTTTGGGTTTGCTGAGAAGGAGGATATTATGCACGGTAAGCACTTTGGCATGGTTTAGATGTGAGTTTGAGAAGTACTAACGACAAACTGCAAGAATTTCCCTGCTATTTCTTGAAGAATATTCTACTGCAGGGGCACATGTTCATCACCACCAATCATATCGCATTTTTCGCTTACGTACCTCACAAGACTGTATGTTTTTTCCTCGTTACGATTATACACTCTGCAATTCTAATGTGATTCTTATAGCAAACTGTGTACAAGTCTGGCACGCTCAGTCGCAAGGCAGGTCCTCCTGGAAGGTACTCTCGGTTCTGGTGCACAATCAAAGATAACGTGTTTTCTTACTTCAATTCGGCCTCGGATCTCTATTTCCCCGTCGGCAGTATTGATCTTCGATACGCTCTTTCCGTCGAGCTCGCCCATCCTACTCTGACGCAGAAGGAAGCCGGTTCGGATGCGGTTTCGTTCGTGGTCTTGACGCAGACCAAGAAGTACCAATTCCGCGCAGACTCATATCTCAGTGCTCAGGAATGGGTTCGAGATCTTCAGCGTGCGATCTTCAGGTCGCATAACGAAGGAGATTCGGTCAAGATTGTGATTCCGACCGAGAACGTGCTCGATATTGAGGATAGCGCGTTGCTGGACTGCGCCGAGACTGTGAAGGTGAAGGTCGTCAACGTGGATCAGACCGAGATGTACGCGCTTGACGATTACTTTTTCTGTTTTTTTACCGGCGGCAAAGCGCCGCTTAATGCTCTGAAGGAGAACGTGAAGAAGTCGCAGCATGCGCTGGGAGAGATTGATTCCTCGCCCGGCGGATACGGCGATACCAGCGACGAAGACGAGGAAGATTTACTGATTGCCTCACGGATTGACGCCAATCCGCCTAAAGAGCGGATTCTTGATACGACAGAGGGCGGACTGCAGACCTTGACGTTGAAGACTGGGCGCCCGTCTGCAGGATACCTGTCTGTGCTTGATAGTGTTCGACGGTCGCGGTCGCGTGAACGCACGGGTAAAGGAGGCTCTAGGCAGTCGTCACCTGCCACGCCGTCATCTGGTCAACGTATACCGAGTGGTCGCGGGCGAATGCTAGGCGAAACTGCCGGAGACGATAGTTCAGCTTCTTTGATTTCACGTACAGCTAGTCCGCTGCGGAAGCTAGCCAAAGGTTTCGTGCAGTCACCGACCAGAGGACGAACAATGTCTGACGAGTTCACTGATGCGTCGGACGATATCGTTGACGTCGGGTCTGCGCAGTCGTCGCCTTCGTCGAGTCAGGTGTTTGGGACATCTGGCATGCAACCGACAAGTCCGCATGACGGGTGGTCGGATTGGATGCGAAAGGGCAGCCGAAAGGTGCAAAGCATGTTGCCTAGCATCCCTGTCCCCAACATGCCGAACATGCCGAATATGCCCGGAATGCCTAATATCCCGGTCCCATCGGGCTATGTCGAGAAAGTGACCGAGATGTGGGCCGGCAGCTCTAAGCATTTCGACGGGCACGGTGGACTTGAAGGTGACAGCGACGTTGCCGGGTTAGGAGCTGGAAACGAAGAGGAAGCGAAGGCGAGGAAGGAGAGTGAGAAGGAAAGCGCGGATCGGTTTAGGACGCATTTCGCGATGCCGGATGATGAGAAGCTTGTTGCGAGTTTTTACGGATACTTGCACCGCGCGATTCCGTCGTATGGAAAGCTGTATTTGGGATCCTCGTATTTCTGCTTTCGCAGTCTGCTGCCGGGTACTAAGACTAAGGTGTGTTCTTATCGACTTGTTGTGAAACTGTGCTTTTTGGCTAACGTGACTGTAGATGATTCTTCCGCACGCCGATATCGAGAACGTGGAGAAGAAGCAAGGATTCCGGTTTGGCTATTCCGGTCTAGTCGTGGTCATCCACGGTCACGAAGAGATCTTTTTCGAATTTCGGTCGTCAGACAACCGGGACGACTGCGCAGTCACGCTGCTCCGGCAACTCAACGACCAGCGTCGCGAAGCACAATCGACGGAGGCAAAGATCACGCCTGAAGAGAAGTCGCTGCTGAAAGCCCGGCAGATGCTCACACAGGAAGGGCGGGTTGACATGTCGCATCCGTTTAGAGCGCAGCAGTTGTTCGAAGTCGCGCCGGTGATTTTCGAGCCTTCTATTGCCGAGAAAAGCCAGATCGAACTCAGGCCGGCCAAGAAACTCAGGTTTACGTGCTTGACTATCGGGTCTAGGGGAGATGTGCAGCCGTATATCGCGCTGGCCAAGGGATTGATTGCTGAAGGTCATGATGTGTGTATTGCCACGCACGAAGAGTTTGGCGATTGGGTGAAGAGCCATGGGATTGAGTTCCGAGTAGTTGCCGGCAACCCGGCGCAGCTGATGAAGCTGAGTGTCGAGCACGGCATGTTCACGTACTCGTTTCTGAAGGAGGCGGCCGGAACGCTACGTGGATGGATCAAAGAGCTCCTGGAAACGGCGTGGGTTGCGTGCCGCGACACGGACGTGCTGATTGAATCGCCGTCAGCGATGGCTGGAGTGCATATCGCAGAAGCACTTCAGATTCCGTACTTCCGCGCTTTCACGATGCCGTGGACGCGTACGCGCGCGTATCCGCATGCGTTTGCGGTTCCGGACCAGAAAATGGGCGGCAGCTACAATTACATGACCTACGTTATGTTTGAGAACGTGTTTTGGAAAGGAATATCCGGGCAGGTGAACAAGTGGCGGCGCGAGACGCTGAAGCTACCCCGCACAAACCTGGATAAACTGCAGGTGCAGCGGATTCCGTTCTTGTACAACGTGTCGCCGACTGTCGTACCGCCCGCGCTGGACTTTGCGGACTGGATCAAGGTCACGGGGTACTGGTTTCTGGACGAAGGCGGAGACAAGTACGAGCCCGATGCGGCGCTGGTTGCGTTTATCGCAAAGGCGCGCAGGGACGGCAAGAAGCTCGTGTACATCGGGTTTGGCTCGATTGTCGTCGCGCAGCCGACCGAGCTGACAAAGGCGGTCGTGGACTCGGTTTTGCAGGCCGACGTGCGATGTATCGTGTCCAAGGGCTGGTCTGATCGGTTGAACTCCGAGGACGCGAAGAAGATCGACGTGCCGCTGCCGCCAGAGGTGTTTGCGATCAAGTCCGCGCCGCATGACTGGCTGTTCCCGCAGATGGACGCGGCAGTGCACCATGGCGGATCGGGCACGACAGGCGCCAGCTTACGCGCGGGGATTCCAACCGTCATCAAGCCGTTCTTTGGCGACCAGTTCTTTTACGCCGGTCGTGTGGAGGATCTCGGGGCGGGGATTCACTTGAAGAAGCTGACGGTCCGGCATTTCGCAAAGGCGTTGTGGGAAGCGACGCATAACGAGCGGATAATCTCGAAAGCGCGGTCAGTGGGCCAGCATATCCGGTCGGAGAACGGGGTCAAGACCGCGATCGCGACGCTGTACAAGGATCTGGACTACGCTCGCAGCATGATTCGCAGGAACACGGACGAGAAGGACGAGAGCTGGTATGTGGTGGAGAAGACGGTGCCGGGGGCAGTTGAAACGCCGGGTTACGGTGCGAGCACAGGTTTGAGGACGGCAACTTCCTAATTGCCGGTTTAATGTGTTTAATTGGCTTTGTTGACCGATTCGGCGAGGAGTGCGGGGGTTTGTTTGTTTACGTCCAGGTAATTATCCGGACTTGGCGATATGGCTGTCATATATACGGTAATAAACGAGTAGTTATTTTTAATGATTTATGATTAATTAAACCGTGTTAAAGTGTTTTAAGTGTTAATTGCGGTTTGAGGTCTGGAATGAAGGATCGAGTTGCGTAAGTTGCGTCTCCGTGCGGGTCGCGGGTTGCGCGCAATTGCGTGCTGGTCACGCCGCTCACGACGTTTCGCGATGATTGCTCATTGCTCACGATTTTGTGCTAGAGCTGCTGCGGCAGTGCTGCAGCGCGCAGGGGACCCTTAGGGTTGGCCCGGTTGGGTCGAGAGATAAGATCGATAGCGGCGTTTGGCGTTGGAATCCACAGTGGACTTGACGTGGTGTGACGAGACTTTTGGCCAATTCGGCGCGATCACACGGGAGACTTGCGCGGCAGCGCGAAACGCAGCGACTCCCGTCTCGGCGCAATTGGCAACTTCTCACGGGGGTAGAAACCGTAGAATTGCGAATTGCGGTCTGCGATGGTAACAAGTGCTGCGATGCACCAGGGGAACGGGCAGTGCAGGGCTTTGTTTACGTTGGGGATGCGCGCGTGACGCGACGCGACGCAGAGTAAATTGCCCGAAGCGGCGCGTGGCTGCCGCATCGGGCGGCAATTGAGGTTGCGCACCGCCGCGCGTGGCTGCGCGGCTGACGTCAGTGGGGCTGGTGGGGCGGGCAGTCGTGTGATCCTCTCCGCGCGACGCGATCGAGGCCACCGCGGCCAATCGAGCAGCCCGGCGAGGGTTCGCGGAATCGCGTCGAAGCGCAGCGCGCGCCTATAAAGCCGGCCGGCCCGCCCGTCTGCTTCGTCCCCCTCCATCGCACCTCAATTGCCTCCCAATTGCTTCCCAATTGACCCAATTGCCAATTGCCCAATTGCCCATTGCCCCGTCCGCCTCTCATTGCCTGTGACTACTTCGCCCTCGCGCTTTCGCACTCCCTACCAAGCTCCCACCAGACCCACCCTCAAGCATCCGCAATGACCCGCACCACCCGCTCCAACTCCGTCCCCCACGCCGAGGCTGTCGTGTCCTCCTCCGACAACCTTCCACGTCTCTTCGGGAAAGCTTCTATAGCAGGCGATCGCCCGCCGTTCAAGGCGAAGAAGAACGGCGCCGGCCGCGGCAACTGGTAAGTCCATTCACTACTCGTCTACTTTTGCTTTCTGCATTCAGGTCCCATGACTCGATTGCTGCATCGTGGGAAGCGCGTGGTGATGTTGCCGTGGAACTTGCAACGTGGGTCCTCGTGGCTTCTCGAAGTCCCAATTGCATCTCCCAATGCGGCGCACACCATTCCTCCCAACAGCACTATCGTCTCGATTGGGATGCACTGCATCTATATCACTACCTACCCAGCTCAGAAAGCTAACTGATCTAGGGGCCGCGAAGGCGACGAACTCGCAGACGTCGAGGAAGACTACAACTTCAACCCGCAGAGCCAGCGCCGCCGCTCCAATTCAAACGGCGGCTCAGGCCCCAACCGCCGACCGTCCTGGGACGTGGCCTCCAAGTTCGACCAGGTCGAGGAGGTCTTTGACGAAGACTAAGTCTCCCATGCTACCCTATACATCACCGGTATCGTGGTAGTTGTACATGCTGGGTGATATGTATAGATTATTTTCGTTTATTGCTGTGTCACGTTTTCGTATGACTTGCTCTCTTTGTTTTTGTTTTTGTTTTGTCGGATCATGTCTACTAGGTGTTCTTGCCGGGCCTCGTATCATATATTTGGGTTGAAATCATCATATTAAGGAGTATCGTCGGACGGAGCTTGGTTCTGGGGGAGTACACCTATCTTAACACGTAAATATTGGAAATAGTAAATAGTTTTAGCTTCTATAATGCAGCATTTATTGCGATTCATATTCATTTCTTTTCACTTTAGATTTCTAGAAGTCACAATTCGCAGTAAGGCGACATGATTGTATCAGCGATCGATATACCGTGCTAAAGGAGTACTTGTAACAACTCTGTACACCATGAACCGCCAGCAAATGGCACTAGTAGCGGGTAGCCTTCTGCTTCCGGCCTGTCTTCTATCTTGTCTTCTGTCTTCTGCAGATCATTGTAAAGTGGTATGCGGTGGCTGATAGCTCAGAAGCCCCTCAGAAAGCTCTATCCGTGACTGACGGGTGTCGTAGCCCGAAGGCCGTCTCATGCGCAGTCCAGAGTCGAACCACCAAGGCACCAACCACGTAGTCAAATCTCCAATTAAACAGTTAAACCAAAACAAATCATCGATGGACCTGGGGCTGGGACCAATGGACAGTTGTCTTCGGACAAGACTAACATGACAAACTTCGACAGTGGGTATGCTGGTTAGTGGTTGCACAATCGGCGAATCGCACACGCTCGTATGAACTCTTTAGTGAATTGCAAATCCTCACTCCTCAGTGCCTGACAGACTGCGTAATAGACCTGCAAGGCTGGAAGTCAGAAGTTAAACCGTGGTGGACCCTTAAAGGCACAGACCCTGAAGCTCTGAAGCTCTTAAGCAGCCAGGACTAATAGGGCCGCCGTAATTGGGCCGCGAAGGACACAAGCGGGACGAGCAAGGCCCGGCTGAGTCAGCGCTGAGTCATCTCTGAGTCAGCCGCTGACAATGCGCGCGCGCGCAGTGGCTGAAGGTTTCAAAACCTTGCGTGTTACCCGGCTCGCCGCTGCTCTATCAGCAATTTGCGCTGCTTTGCTTAATTGCATATTTCTGCGCGCGCCGCTCCCCGCTTGCTCATCATCAATAATAATCCATCTTCACGCTTTTTCCTGCCCGACCTATCTCTGCTATCCCGGCTTCCTTACTACTCGCAGCACCGCCTTTCGCTCTTACTAGCTCGCACCTCTTTTATTGGCAGCAGAGCCCACATCTCGCCCCCTTTCTCGCTCTCTCTCGCTCTCTCGCCTCCCTCGTAACGCGATGCCGACGCTTCTTCTCACCCACCCATCGCTGGCCTCGCACCCCGAGCAGCTGGCTGAGATCTCCGCTCTCATGCCCCAGCCAGTCTCGCACCAGATGCTGGACCGTCTGGCAAGCGGTGCCGTGACTCTCCCGGACTCTCAGTACTCGACCATACGCGTCGCGCCCGCTGGAACCAAGCTGCCCACGACCGTCGTGGCCATGCTGTCCGCGGCCATCGTGCCCGGCGGAAAAATCGAAGGCGTGGCCTCGTCGCAGAACATGGACGCGATCATGAACGGGTTCTTGGTTTCGGGTGGCGATCAGGACGCGGTTTGGACCCGGCCCGATGTGCAGAAGGTCGTGTTGCTCAAGCGGAGGGCGCCGGCTGACAAACCTGCTTCGTCGGTCGGTATCAGTCTGTTTTCCAAAGCGGCCTCGAGTGCCGCACCTGCTTTCTCTTCTGCATCGTCGCCTGCGCTTTCAGCAGCTTCTACTGCTTCATCTGCTTCATCGATGTCATCACCGAAGCGCGCTGTCGAAGATACCTGGACTGTCGGCGTGGACGATGGGTTCTCCTTCGACGACGTGGATGAGGACGACGACCTGATCGACGAAGACACACTGCTGGACGGTGACTTGCCCGACGCGATTAAGATCCCAGTTGCTTGCCAGCCCACCGGCAAGCGGCGCCGGAAGGCCTGCAAGGACTGCACCTGTGGTCTGAAAGAGCTCGAGCTCCAGGAAGAAGAAAAGCTCAAGCAGCGGCAGGACAACGTGGTCACGCTTTCGCTTGACGACACGGCCGAAATCGATTTCACTGTCGAAGGCAAGACCGGGTCCTGCGGCAACTGCTCGCTCGGCGACGCGTTCCGCTGCGACGGATGCCCGTACTTGGGGCTTCCGCCGTTCAAGGAGGGCGAAGTCGTCAGCCTTGATGCTCTCGGTAACGATTTTTGAAAAAGGTTGTCGTTGTCCCGCTCTCGGAGTTTGCTTGCATTAAATTCATTTTACATTTGAAAAAGTCTCTTGTCGGTTGGCATTGGAAAGGAAGGGTTTTTGATAGAGGTTAACCGGATATCTCTTTTCACATTGGCGCACATTGCTTTGTCTTCATTTTCTCCTTTTTTATTATTTGCTTTCTTTTTTCACACTTGCTTTTACAGGTTCTTATGACCGTCATAGTTTTGTATTTTTTTTTTGTGTTAGACTCAAGTACGTTTGGGTCGGTTGTTGTAGATAACGAATGCTAGTGGAAGTTTTTTTGGACTGAAGCCACTGGAGATGTAACGTTCCACGAAACGAAATAATTTTGCACTTCTAGATTGTATCAGTAAGTCAGTATCACCTTGATCCATGACCGTCATAAGACATAATTCATAGACTATAGATTTGTGTAGGCATAACTATATTTGTTTTACTTCCTTAGCGTAGTTAGCAGGACCGCGTTAAAAGTTGGGCGAACATCTCTACCGCGCGGCGCGCGGCGCTGTATTTGTATCGATCATCTTCAAATTCCTAGCTATCTACTTCCAATTCGTATCGGTTTGTGCATAAAGAACGATTGGCCATGGATTTCCTGAAATCCGCAATTGCATCTATTGCTGCTCAAGCAAACACTGCATTCCCATATACGCTTGGCGAGAAGCTTGAATTTCAAAATGACACGATTTGGAATATCTACCATGCTACGCGGAGGGTACGCGTCTCCTTAAACAGTTCTTGCAGACATAAGTTTGGCAGTGTAGCTAACTTCGTTTTCTATAGAGTGATAATACGGCGTGTACGGTTTTTGAATTTGATATTAACGCGCAACGGAGTCGACTTACGCTTGCTCGAAACGCGGTGAAGAAGTTACGGACGATGAAGTTCCCGGGGGTTATCAAAGTACTCGATACATACGAGGTACATATTACGTTTCCCGTTCAGCCTCTTTTTCCTGTTGCAAGATTAACCAAATACTTAGAGCGAGCAATCGATATTAATGGCGACTGAGCATGTCGTGCCGCTAGATGTTGCCATTCAAAACAGAGAAGTTATGAATAACGAAGTAATCAAATGGGGACTTTACACTATCGCGGTATGCTCTTTTCCAAATCCAAGTATATTATCTGCCATACGGTTTCTAATTGAGCTAGAACACGGTCAAATTTATCAACGTCGACGCGTCATCCATCCATGGCAACATTCGCGTGTCGTCGATTTACATAACTGATAGCGGTGAATGGAAACTATCCGGGTTTGAAGTTTTGACGTCGACAAAGGACGAGGAGCCGGTAATATACACTTTTGGAGGATTGGTGCCTGATGCGCGCCGGTATGCTGCGCCAGAAGTTAACAAAGGCGGATGGGATATTTTGAAAAAGTAGGTCCCGTGTACATTTACGAGTTAGAGCTAGCTGCTAACCATCTCCAGACAACCTCATCATTTGGTTGATTCATACCACTACGGCGCATTAATCTACGAAATTTTCAACGGCAGGTTCACCACCGCGGACCTACTACAGTCGTCAACGCGAAAACAGATCCCGGCCGAGTTCTTCGGTCCATTCAAGAAACTGATCCAGCCTGTTCCGCGTCAACGAGCCAGTATCAAGCAATTCATAGATGTCGGCAAAGACGACAGCAAAGCTACCCCCGGCGGTGGGTTTTTCCGGTCAGATATGATTTTACTGTCTGAGAGCATGGGCAGTTTGAGCGTGCAAAGCGAGTTTGAGCGGGAGACCTTTTTGAAGGAGTTACAAAGAGTTCGAGCCAAATTCCCGCCGAATTATCTTCGCCTCAAAATTCTTCCTGAATTGGTCAGTTGTTTTGAATTTGGCGGTGGTGGGCCCAAGATTTTGGCCGTTATGCTTGATATCTCGCAAACGATGGAGGCAGATGAGTTTAAACTTGCTGTCGCGCCAACAATTGTGAAGATGTATTCGGCTCCCGATCGCGCAATTCGACTTTCATTACTGGAAAACCTACCCAAATATATCGATCTTATCCCGACAAAACTAATCAACGACAAGATCTTTCCCGAGCTTTTGAACGGCTTCACGGATATGGCTCCGGCAGTGCGCGAACAGACGGTCAAATCGGTCCTAATCTTTGTCCCGAAACTCACCGAACGCAACATCAACAACGACTTACTCCGCAATCTCGCTCGCACGCAGAACGACGAACAGCCAGGAATCCGAACAAATACGACAATCTGTCTGGGAAAGATCGCGCATAATCTGGGCCCGCATACTAGATCTCGCGTGCTATTAACCGCATTTGCGCGGTCATTGAAAGATCCGTTTGTGCATGCTCGAAACGCGGCACTGATGGCGCTCGCCGTCACCATTGATATTTTCTCTCCCGAGGACTGCTGTAACAAGCTATTGCCAGCTATTTGCCCTAGTCTCCTGGATAGGGAAAAGCTAGTGCGAACACAGGCTCACAAGACTTTGGAAATTTACCTTGCAAAAGTTAACGCTCATGCGGCACAGATGCCGGACGCGGGATCAGTTCAACCGCTTACTTCATTACCAGTCTCGCTATCCGGAACACCAAAACCCGCAGAAAACGGCGCCGCTGCTGCTGCTGGTCCACAGGAAGGTGCAGGCGAAGCCGGGTGGGGCGGATGGGGTGCAATCAACGGACTTGCGAAGCGGCTTGTTAATGACGACGTACGGGAAGAAGACCATGGTGTGCCGCCAGCTCCTCGGATCTCGACAGACTCGTCGTCAGTTTCGAGTACCAATCTGACGGCACCTAACCGTGCCGCCGCTGGAATGACGCTGAGTCCCGGATCGTCACTCACGAGACCGTCGTCGTCTACTTCGACGCTCGGATTCGGAGTCGCGAAATTTGAACCGTTGGATGATGAGGCTGATTTTGCATGGGGCGGTATGGACGATGACGAGGATGCTGACGATAGCAACAAAACGGCTGTCGAAGTGCAAGATTCGAATGATGACTACTGGGCTGGATTCGGAGGACCCGCGATCTCAACAAAGCCTGCAGCTGCAACAACCACAAACTCGTCGTTCTCAAAGCCCGCCGCAGCGCCGAAATCCACGCCGGCCATGCGCACTACCGCTGCCACGACTGCGTCCACGCGTGCAACCGCGGTAAACAAGCCTGCTTCATCGGTTCCCAAAACCACCACTACGGCAGCCAAGCCTGTGAAGAAAACGGCAACCGCGACGAAATCACGGTCGATCGCGGCTCACAAGGAACAGAAAGCGGGATCATTGTTTCCTGAGGGCGATGAGGATGGGTGGGGCGACGGGTGGTAGGCTACGTATATGCTCTTAAGCATGGCGATAACGAGTCTATAGTTTAATGATGTAATGAGAGCAAAAATTGGATTGTCATTTTTGAACGCCGAGATCTTGCATGTGTATGTAGGAAGAGGACCGTTCAGGAGTTTATGTACTGTGTTAATTGAGACGGGGCATGTCGGATATAGAAGAATGTAATGATTGTAAAACATAATACCGGAGTCCGGATTATATATCATTGGATATTGGTGGTTGTCCAGATTGAGAAGTCACACTGCCGAGTGTACTACATTGCCTCGTCGGTGGACACCGGTTTCCGTTACTGTGAGGAAAACATTTGCAGGCTTTTGCAGAAAGAATTTCGTTTTAATTCGGAGGGAACCCTGGGACGTAACAATACGACATTTTCCGAATCCAAACACAATTCTTTTTGCAAACGCTTGCACAAGGTTGTCTTCCCAGTACGGAAACCAGAGCCCGCCAACGAGTCAATCGAGTACACTTTGCAGCATGTCCTCTCAATCCTCACAACCATCAATATGATATACAGTGAACCCATGCCACATAGAAGCCAAAGTCAAACATCAAGCTTTACGCTCCCCTCCTTCCCTTTTTAGACCTCCTTGACCAGCCCGGAATAGAAGTCTTTGAGAACATTGCATTAGACATGTTGAAGTACTCGGCATGCTAAATCCGTGGTTGTAACAAAATAGAGGCTAGAGCTCTGCACTTTTATAATTTATACGGAAGGAGGACGCCATTTATGAGATTCGTAGAATTGCGTCGATTCATGCAAGGGGGTGGACTGGCTGACAGGCCAAAACGTCACTGTGCCGTTTCGGCCGTGGCCCATTTGGCACTGTTGCGTTTCGGCCCTTGTGCGTTTGGGATGGAAAATATTCTTATTATAGACGCGTACTAGTACACAGATCCAACCAGATACTCCAACGAACAACAACACTCATGGCGTAAAGTCTTCCAAAACTCGATATGACTTGCGCGCAAAACCATTGATGCATGACTTGAAAAGGGCTTCTTTTTTTGATCTAGTGCGCTGCATTCTAGGTATATGTGAAAGTCAAAAACCGAATATGAATCTCGGTTACATAAAGACGATGTAGGTATGCCGCGTTGTCGGTGAGAGGAGATGAATTTGGCACCGCGAGGGTACAACAGAACAGAGTATGTGGAATGAGTCAATCTGATAATCTCCAGTCGAGTTATAGTCCACTATTATCTGCTTCTCTGGGGATACGAGACGGTAGCCCAATGACGCCACACGCTCGGTATACAAAAAAGAAATAGCAGCGCGCGCATAATCGTTCAATATTGCAACCTGATTCGGGCTATAGTTGCGTTCACAAGTGGTCTACGACTCGACTCAATATTCTGACGATAACGATGCAAAGCGAAGTGAACATAACGGCCTAAGTATTAGGTCATAGGTGCACCAGCCACCAGGTATTCATTAGACAAACACAAACCAATTAAACTACCTCGAACAGAAAATAAACATATATCATACTTGTAGTCAATAGCAGTAACAGCACATCCTCAGCAAGCTGTACGGTATATCTCGTAAGGTATTGAAATCTTCACCAGCTGCTCCCGCATTCGCCGACTCGGTATTATGGACCACGAAAACAAGATTCAGGCCTCATCCGGCCAGTAACTTCGCAAATGTCCTCAGCCTTTGCCCTTTCGGAATTGTAACTTCGTTGCTTCAGTCCGATCGATGTACGTGTAAGTTGTTCCAGATGGCTACGCCATGGAAATTCATAATCACGTGGCGACACAACTAAGCATCCGCGCGACGATTACGCCATTTCCGCCGCGCGCTTCGCCTCGAACTGCCATCGCTCCCCACTCGCGACATCGATCAGCGCAGAGTGTCAGTGACACGCTCGTCTCCCCTGCCCTCTGTGTCCAGCGCTGAACGGCACTCCTCCCCCTCCACCATCATCCCCCCGGCAGATCTCGCGATCGCCATAGGTTGCTGTGCTTGATCCCGCTTTGGGTTTTTTCTTAGTCGTTCAAAACACCTCTGACGCGTCTGTTCGTCAGCTGTGCGTGCGAGGGCAGAAAAAAAATCTATACCTGTTCACGCGCCCGTGACGTCGTCGTTTGCTCGATTCGGTGCTTGCCATCCACCGACGACTAGGTCCAATTAATTTTGTGGTCTAGCTGGTTTTGTCGTTTGTTCAATTAAGCTGGGGTTTTGCTCTTGAACCAAGCTTTTTGCGAGAACAGCACGGAGATTGCGGATTTCCTGGCCTCGTGAAGGGACCCTGATTCGACTGGTGGTTTGCATTTGTTTGCTCAGATCTTTGATCCGTGATTGCCTGTGGTCATACGCAGACATCTCCAGAGTACTAAACTCAAGAGGACGCCTTTTATTTCGCTAAGACGATCCGTTTGGCTTTTTGCACTACTGCTGCGCTTTCGTTAAGACGCACATTTCGCGCTTGCCGACGGTTCTACTCCTACACTTTTCTTCGGTGATTCATTTTGATTCGCCCTTTACCACATCATCTTTCTGTGTCGTAGCTGCGTTTACTTGCTGCGCACAGATATTTGAATCATGACAACTGCAGTCAACAACACTCCGGCAGCACCTGCTTCCGGAACTCCCCCTACACCCTCGGCACCTGCTGGTTTGCAGAATCAGCGAGGCGGTATGGCGCAAAATGCCCGTGGGTCCAGCAATGCACCATCGCGGCGTAACGTGGGCTCGCCGGCTGCGGATGGACCGCACAATCAGAGGTACGCGATCTATTTGCTTGGCCAACATGTCGACAATGCTAACGTGCTTGAACAGAAGAGGATCGAAGCCGTGGGGTAACCACCCGAATTCAGGAAACGGATCGTTCAACGGGAATCGGGGTGGATTCGCGAATAACGCCGGTCGCAACTCGCCTAATACTGATCCTGAGTTGTCGGACAAGCATATGTACGATCGGCTGCTGTACCTTTTGATTCGCTCTGTGGTAAGTAATCAGTATACTGTCTTGCTACTGGTTTATATGCTAACTCGCGTGTTTCTAGGGAAGTTCTGTTGTCGTCACTGTTCGTACCGGAGCTCGCTACTCCGGCATCCTGTCTTCAGCCACCACGAAGGGTGATATCGGTGTGAGTCTGCGATTCGCTCGTCTAATTGCGGCGCCGCCTGGTGAAGAATTTGACGAGAGAGCGAAGAGCAATATCATAAGCACGCTCGTGATTCAGCCTAGTGACGTTCTCGACATTAAGATCATGGAGGTTAATCTTACTGAGCCTGCTGGTATGTATTCTTTGACTGATGTATACTTCGATCCCTGATGCTAATTTTGCCAAGGATTCCGTACTGATGCCGATATTTCCGCGCGCGGTGCCAGCCTTGAGAACAAGCCGCGGGAATTGCAGCCTTGGACGCCAGATGAGTCGATCCCCATGGGCGAGTCCTTGGACGATTCGAGCGGAATTGGCTGGGACCAGTTTGCTGTGAACGAGAAGCTGTTTAATGTTAAGTCGACCTTTGATGAAGGTATCTACACGACCAAGTTAGACAGGTCGCATCCACAGTACAGAGAGCGCGCTGCCGCTGCCGAGCGCATTGCTCGCGAGATTGAGAACTCCACTTATAATGGAAACTTGCACATGGCTGAAGAGCGGAACGTCGTCGTTGACGATTCTGGTGTTGATGAAGAGGACAAGTATTCTGGAGTTGTGCGGGACAAGCTTCAGTTGGGCAATCTGCAAAGCGACTCGTCCAACAAGTACACGCCACCTGCGTTACGGCAAAAACTTGCTCAGCAGCAAGAGCAGGCACAGGCATCAGCTGCTCAGGCGCAAGTGCCGCAGCAGAAGCAGGCGGTCGCACAGACGCCGGCGTCACAAGTCGATTCGGCTATTTTGTCGAGCAAGGTGAACACCGCGTCGCCGAGATCAGCTACCCCGTCGGCTGCACAGGAAGCGTCGAAGTCGGTTGGCACGGCCGACAAGAAGGTCACGGTTGATGATGGCGCGGTTGCGAAAGCGTCGACGGGCAAGCCGTTGTCCGGAACTGCAGCTAGCTTTGACAAGGCCCCCTTCAAGAAGTTTGCCGTGGTGGAGAAGGATCGACTTTCTGCCAGAAAGCAGGAGCACAACAAAAAGGAGAAGGAAGGTCGGTTGTCCGACCTACTTGCGTTTTCTCAGAGCTTCAAGTTGAAAACACCTGTGCCTATTGATTTGATTCCTATTCTGGCCAAGGATAAGGTCAAACAGGAGGAGATCATCACCAAGTCAGCTGTGAACGCGAAGCAGGTGGACGCCAAGCGACCACTGTCTGCTGCCTCTATCCACAACATCGAAGACGTCTCGGATGCATCCAAATCTGGAAAGCCTGAGAATCTGAGCAGCAAGCTTGCCAACGTACACAAGCTCAAGGACGACCCTAACGCGCCTCCCGTGAATGTGCCGACGCCAATGGAATTCAAGACAAAGGCAGCCACGCCTGCGCTTCCAAAGAAACTGAACGTCAACGCACATTCGTTCAAGCCTAACCCGTTTGCGTCGACGTTCACGCCGTCATTCGGTACACCTGCTACACCGGCTGCTACTGTTAACCGATCATCTCCTTCGCCTGCTCCTGCATCTGCTGCAAGCACTCCTCGATTGGCAAACAAGGCTATTCCGCGAGTTGAAAGTCCTACATTTTTCGGCCAGGGTTGGACACCGCCTCCGACTCCTCGTGCGGTGATTACGGAAGACTTTAATCCGTTTGTGACCGCCAAGAAAGTATACACCGGCACCGAGCCGTTTTATGTTCCAAAGACCTATGTTGTTCCTCCGACGTGGACCTTTGGTGGCGAAGTTTCAAACCAGACTCATTCAGAAATCTTTGCGCAGCCTGAACCAGCTGCTGCTGTTCGTATTTACGGCATCCCGCCGCCTGGCAGCACGCTCCCATTCTCCCCTCGAACTGGCCCTTCGATTCCCTCGGGACACGTTTCACCTTCCGTCAACGGACCCGGATCTCCATTCGTGCCTGCACCCCAAGTTTACGACGAGTCCATGCGTGGCCAGATGATTCCGGGTCCGTCGCCGCCTATATCATCGCCGAGCATGGCCGCCCAGCAGATGATGCACAACGGCCCTCAGTTTGCACCCCCTATGATGTATCAGCAACAGTATCCGCCGCAGTATTTCCCTGGTCGGCCGGGCATGCCGCCGCCTCCATTTATGGGCGGACCGCCTCAGCAGTTTATGCCGCACCAGCAGTACCAGGGTTACATGCCTCAACAGCAGGTATCGCCTCCTCAGGGCTACGGATCGCCTGGTCGGAACAGTCATCAGGCGACGATGATGATGCCGAATCCGAGCCAGCAGGGCAACTTCAACGGGAATGGATACTACCCGCAGCCTCATAGTAAGTTTTATTTATTAGGAAGTTGTCAAGGATTGGGATACTAACGAACGTCTAGTGCATGTAATGCGAGGACCACCCATGTCGATGGCTGGCGCGTCGCCAATGATGGGCCCACCTCTGCACGGAATGCCTCCAAACCAGCCCACCCAGCACAGGCAGTTCAACCATCCAGACCAACAACCACCTGCGCACATGGGCCCACCTCCTTCGGGTCCACCTATCCCGATGGAATAGAGCTCATAGCGAATGTTTTTTTATACGGCAGACCAAGCGTGAGGGCTCTATGACAGTTCCGGGATCTCTGGTTTGCCACCGGGCCGGGGGGTGGTTCGCGAGGGAGTCGTGTTCTATTCTTGGCTAGAGAGTCAGATACTGCTAGAGTGGGTTTTTCTTGATCCATGCAGTTGCAGAGCTTCTGTGATTATGGTGTGACCTTGCGCCGGATCATAACAAAAAGGAAAGGACGGGAAAAGGATGGGGGAGATCGGGACAAACAGAGTAGGGTCAAATAAGAGAATCAGAAGCGAAGAAGCGGAGACTTCACAGGCGACGTAACTTAACGGGTTACGGACAAGTCATTTCTTCTCATATGACGAAATTTGCATAAATTACCGGACACCGACCGACGCCGGACAAGACGGAGAAAAAAGGGGGAACCAGCATGAGTTTGCTTGCTTGTCGGACGTGTGCGCGTGTGTTTCGAGACGTGTTCTTTGTTCTTTGTTACTTTATTCTCCCCCACGCCCCTTCTTCGTTTCTATTTGCGTGTTATACCTCTATGTAGCTGCGTGAAATTTCCGACACGCTCAAAAGATTTATTAATTCTCACCTCGAAAACTGTTGGCTGAATCCTGTCCTGGTCGGGAGAACATTCGTAAATTCGCGCGTGATTATATATGCGCTGATGTATAACTACGGCTAACGGCACAAAAGGTTTGTAGTACCAGGCGTATAACGGTATGCTGTTCCAATTACGTTGGACGACGTCTAATAGTCAGAACTGTTGCCTCCATCGACATAAAATCGTGGATATGGATAGATGCCCCAAGCGAGGCCGATATCGGCCAAAAACCCCATACGCCACGCGAGCGAGATCGGCCTCCACAAACGCCTGCATTTGCCTTAGCTGAAGAATAATTAGTCAATTTGCAGATGAGAGTCAGTGAGTCACGATCATATTATATTGTAAAACTAGTCATTTAGTTTGTATTAGCCGATTGCCGGTTTTGGAGGGGATGGGGGATAAGGGGACTAGAGGATCATGCGCAGGCATAACGAAGTAAGAGTTGAGCGCGGCTTTGAGGATTTTCAATTAAATAAAAGCTGTTCAAAGTTCACTGCTGTTTGGAATGATAAATATAGATTATAGAATAAAGTAATGCATGTATTTCTGTGAACAAATTGTAAATAGATTTGCTGGTAGGCTGGCTTGATGTTCCGTGAGACGCGGCAATAAACGGGTAGCGCCGCAGCGGAAAGAAGTGTGTGCTGTACATGAGAACTCCGACGCGTTCCCGGTCGAGATATCGGCATATAATGCCCAATCCGCAGCTCTTAACCTGTAGTAAGATTCTGATTAACTAGTCTATTGACTTTTAACTGCTGCCAAGGATGTGGTTTGAAAGGTAGATGAGTCCCACAGGACTGGACGCGTGCGAAAGATAAACAAAACGCGGTTACTGGCGGAGAAGTGGCGTCAAAGTTGACCTCGCCACAAATTCTCAAATTTCTATGAGCAACACACTACTGCTTTTACGACGAAAGGTATTTAAATAGTCCCACAATCCGCAGTCGTCCCCTATTTCCTCCCGTCTTGTTACCGAATACCGATTCAGCTGTATTTCAGTATTCTAGCAGATTTTAATAAAGACAACGATGCCGACCACGGAATCCGCGCCCGCTACCACGTTCCATGCTCGGGATTTGACGATAACGAAGACCGCGACGCCGGCGCCGTTCACGGATCCGCGCGCGATGCCGGTGGGATGCCATACAGACCACATGGTAGTCGTAGACTGGACACGTTCTAACGGGTGGTCTACGCCGTCTATTGTTCCGTACGCGCCGCTTGCGATCGATCCGTGCAGCAGCGTGTTGCATTACGCGACTGAATGCTTTGAAGGCATGAAAGCCTATCGGAACTCCAAGACGGGTGCGATTAGGATTTTTAGACCGGATCGGAATGCGAAGCGGTTGAACATGTCGTCGTCGAGGATTTCGTTGCCGGCGTTTGATGCGGATGAGTTTATCGCAGTGTTGAAGGTGTTTGTCGGGATCGAGGCGCGATGGATGGCGTGTCGTGGTGAAGTTGCCGAGATGACGGAGGATGATGAACATGATCAGCTTTATCTTCGTCCGTTTTTGATTGGAACTACGCCTACGCTTGGAGTGAAGCAGCCCGATGACGCGAAATTTGTTATCGTTGCTAGTCGTCTTCAGAAATTCAATTCAGAGCCACTACGGCTGCTTGCTTCGACTCCGGCTGAATCAGTGCGCGCGTGGCCCGGTGGATTCGGATATGCTAAAGTGGGCGCGAATTACGGACCTGCGATGATCCCGCAGCTGCTAGCTCAGCAAAAGGGATACAGCCAGATTCTGTGGCTGTTTGATGAGAAGAAGCGATTCGTGACAGAGGCTGGCGCGGCTAATTTCTTTGTGGTTTGGAAGTCAAAGGAGACGGGCAAGACTGAGATGGTCACGTCGGCTTTAGATGGTGGGCTTGTACTTGAGGGAGTAACTCGACACAGCGTGATTGAACTTGCCAAAGAACGGCTATCGGACGTGGCTATCGTCGAGCGAGACTATGGTATCGAAGAAGTCATGGAAGCTGCTGCTGAGGGACGACTTATCGAGGCGTTTGCGTGCGGTACGGCGTACTTCGTGGCTCCGGTCGCAGCGATTGGTGTTGATGGCACTGATATCGAGATTCCGCTCAAGGTTGAGGGCAAGACTGGAGCGTTTGCGAAACTTATTGGGCAGTGGTTGGCCGAGATTATGTTTGCCGAGGTGGAGCATCCGTGGGGGATCGAGATTCCTTTGTAAGGATCTTGTCGGATGGATTTAGATCGCTAGATCGCTAGATGACGCGGAGTTATAGCTTGGGTTATAAGACCAGATAGGAGGTACATTTAGAATAGCTTTACAGTAATCACATTATAGCCGGATGGATAGTAATAGAACATTCAAGATAGTTATAGTCCTGAGACTGGATCGGCGAACAGAACAGAGGTCAGGGACATGGTCCAGCCGATTCAGCCGCACGCGCCGCTCCCGTCGGAGATGCCATAATCATAATTAACGTCTAACTTCAAAAGAATTCGGCGAACTGTTCCTACTGCTCACGATACTTATACAGCGGGCAGACTTGTAGCGACCGTCATAATAGTAAATAGAAGCAAGGTACTGCAAGGAGATTATGTTGCGCGTGAGATGATCAATTGAGCAAAGACATACGCTATGTGTGCACGGAAGTCGTCGGCGCAGTTCCGGCGGATGCGTAAACTCTGTTCGGCATGTGCTCCTCGGATATACGAAATCACTTCGAACACAGGAACAGTCGGGCAATTGAAGATAATATACCCGGTAAATTGTGCATTATCGTTGTTTGCTATATAGATCAAATACTCGCCACTTGGTAAATTTAGGTAGAATAGAAAGAGTAAATTGAGAGGCCGAGATGGTCCTCTTCGGGCCAAGCGGTCCTTGCAATAAGCCGCGTGCAGTGGTGGCTTTAGCTGGGTGAGCATAAAGGACGTGGCTCCCAGCGTGTTCGGCTTTTAGCACTTTCAGCGACCGAAGCACTTCACGACTACACATAATGGTTTACCCAGAGACTTTCACCGGCTACGCTGGATACACGTACGAGACATGGAACGAGCCCAAGGAGTTTGAGGTGAGTTAGAGCTCGAAGCTGTCTTCGGCGCTGAAAGATTGATTTGGGCATCGGAGAAGTGCTGACGTCAGTAAAAACAGTACAAACCCAAGCCGTTTGGCAAGCACGATGTGGACATCAAGATCCTGGCCTGCGGAGTGTGCGGATCCGATGTGCACACAATCACAGGCGGCTGGGGCAAGATCCCGCTTCCCTTGATTGTCGGCCACGAGATTATCGGCACCGTGCTGAAAGTCGGCGAAGACGTCAAGGACATCAAAGTCGGTGACCGTGTCGGTGTCGGCGCGCAGATCGGATCGTGCACGCAGTGCGAAGAGTGCTTGACCGGAAACGAGCAGTACTGTACGAATGTAGTCGACACGTACGGTGGAATCTACCCGCCTGGTGATCTTGATGGCTCTGCGGGATGTATCACGCAGGGCGGATACGCGTCGCACATTCGTGCGCACGAGCTGTTCACGTTCCCGATCCCGGACGAGCTCGAGACGCACCTTGTCGCGCCTATGATGTGCGCTGGAATCACGACGTACTCGCCGCTGAAGCGGAACGGCTGCGGTCCCGGCAAGAAGGTCGGAATCATTGGAATCGGCGGACTCGGCCATTTCGGTATTCAGTGGGCCAAGGCACTTGGTGCGGATGAGGTGTATGTGTTTTCGCGTACGGATGCAAAGAAGGAGGATGCCATGAAGCTCGGCGCGACGACTTTTGTCGCGACTGAGAAGGAAGGATGGAATTTGCCGCTGCGTCGCAAGTTGGATCTGATTGTCTGCTGCGCCAACTCGAGCGACAACTTTGACATTGGATCGTACTTGTCTGTGCTCAAGGTCCACGGCCACTTTGTCAACGTCGGCTTGCCCGAGGGCGAGGGATACAAGATCAATCCGATGTCGCTGCTCTCGAACGGCGTGTACATTGGTGCCACGCATATCGGTAGCAAGGAGGAGGTGCTTGAGATGATGGATCTGGCTGTGGCCAAGGGCGTGCGCCCGTGGGTCGAGACGATCCCTGTGTCGGCCGAGAACTGCGGAGTTGCATTGACCAAGTGCCGCGATAACAAGGTCAAGTACCGCGTCACGCTGGTTGACTTTGACAAGGCCTTCGAGGGTAAGTAGATGCAGGATTGAGGATTGTAGATAGTCTCAGGGACGTGTCACGTTTTGATGTGAGAAATGAGATATAGAGTGTTGTCAAATATCAGAAGATATGTAATTTAGACCATAAGTCCATAAATACTTTCGACATAGTGACATACGCAGCTACTCCAGTCAATCAGAGCATTAATTGTAGCATCGCTGATGGCAGAGCTTCTTTCTGGCCATGCAGGCAGATCGCCCGATAAAATAGCAATGCTGACTCTGCTCTGATTGACTGGAGTAGCTGCGTATGTCACTATGTCGAAAGTATTTATGATTAATAAAATCGAGTTTAAAATCGAGCGAGCCACGTGCAATTAAAGTTTTCAGCTCGCCGCGCCAGTTGAGGCTTTTTTATCAACAAACTCAAGTGTCACGCTCCGTCTCAGCTCGCACTCAGCGATCGTATAAAGCAGCAGTACACCCACATATTCTCGGGTTTCATTGCGAAGCCTTTCTCTGCAGTCTCAAGTCTGCACTTGAGTGCGCACACCGCAAAATTACAATGCACTTTATTTTCCCGTTCGGTGGCTGACTGTTGCATGTTTAGGGTCAGCCATAGGCATGAGACTGTCAGCCACCGAATAGGAAAAGAGATGTATTGGAATCGTGCTTGGTGCTATGCAGGTCGCTGATTCTACACGCGGGAAGTATTCTTGTATGGTGAGTTTTTTTAAGTGCTTTAGAGGAAGAGAAGCTAACTTCCATATAGCTCTGGTTCTCACGGAACCGCCGCGGGCGCCACCAGGAGCGGAGGATATTCTCGAATTCCGAAAGGCCTTCATACACTGTCTGCTATGCTTTCCGGTGTGTTGTCTTTGTCGTGCAAGTGCGTCGTCTATTTGGTTTACTTGGCCGCCCGTTGCGTTGGAGGTGGACCTGCTCTTGGTCGAATGTTCTCCGTTCACGGTCAATATTCCAGGAATCATGCCTTCAACCGATGCAGCGGGCGGTGAATGACCAACTAAGACGAGAACACGCGTCAGACACACGCGTCAGACAGTGCACCGAAAAGCGTAGCGGATGAGAACCTCCTTCGCGCCTGGTCGGTAAAGACCAGAGCTTTACAAGAGTCATCTTCTCTTACTACAGAACTATGGAAAAGAGGCTCTAACGCCTGTACAGCGCTGGTCCACCACGGCACCGCCACCGCCCACCAGCGTCCGATGGATAATCTCTGATGTCTCGTATGCGTGGTACGTGGTGGCTTTGTCATCTCTTGTTCTTTTTCTATGCGTTTGATTGCAGAAAGTGATATGATCACCTTTTCGTCCTTGCAAAATGCCCTCACGGTACCGCAACCAGGCGGGGAGGATGTTTTCGAGAGCCAAAAGGCCATTGTATTACTTTTTGCTATCAAAGGCATAGCCAACGGCTTGCGGGCAACGATGCCAGCACTTACGACGCGTACATGAACACCGGAGATGATCCATGAATGCTGGCAGATGTGGGCGCAAGCTTCTACGGAGAAGTGAGCAAGCAGGCGATGCACAATGTGTATTTCCTCGCAGTTTCTCTGTATTTCAACTATCTCTGGGGGATCCGGCCAAATTTGTTTGCGACGAAACGGATGTGGCCAGATCCCACAAATAGTTGAAGTAAATGCCGACAGGACATTCGCTCTAAGCGTCTCTTGGCATTTTCTCACGGTTGAAATGTAAAATAAATTATTGTTTCAAGTTTGAGAAAAGGGCGGGGCAGGATCAGTGCGAACGAGAGTGGAATCAAGAGAAGAGTGGGCGACATTGTAAGACGCGATCAGGACCGATCCAATTTAGTTTTTAAACCTATTCTGCTGCATTCGCAGATAAGTTGCTACAAAGAAGCAGCGCAAGTCGTTCAGCCCGCTTCGATGCCAGCTCATGATTGGCCCGGTCTGAGCCGAGTTAGATATAGAATGGGCATTAAAATAAGAAACTAAAAATGCGAAACTATATCAGATATATTATTAAGGCGAGCAGGTCGCTTCAAACCACTAGTTATTCAAAAAGACAAACCAGAAGTCTCTCTCTGCCGGGCAATGCTCGCTTTCCACTCCTCCTCTGGAGCTCGTGCCACCTCATAGAAGTTGTCTAGACGCGACTTCTGGTAACGCAGCAGTTTTTGCAATATTGCGAGTGCAGGTGGGCAACTATAACCGTGCTTACAGCCGTATGGCTGAGCCGGGTGCCGGTAGACGGGCGCAACATCAGTATACGGGCATCTTAACGAGTGGCGCACGCTGCGGCGGCAACCTGTGAGCTGTCATCGCGGGATGATGCGAGCCACTCGATGAGCTTGGCGAGGGCGTTCGTTATATGTTTGACAGTATAAGTTCAGAGTAGCCACAATGGGGTCGCGGTCTTGAGAGTCGTCGTGGTATGCAGACGAGGAGATGGATCGAACAGAGATCAAATAGCGGTCGCCGACGAGAGTGTCGGAAGTCTGCAAGTACGCACCGGGTATCCGGGCACGAAATAAGGTCTGGCAAAGCGCATCAAGATTGGCGCGCAGAGCTCATGGGTTGGCGGAGAGGAAGTCAGGCCAGAGCCGGCCAGTCCGCCAGACTCGAAGCGGGCAAGAAACGCGTGCGACCGCTGATATCTTCTCGAACGCAGTGACTTGTAATTTGTTCCTGCTCAGGGCCGGGACACCACAAGACGGTGCAGGGTACGAAGGTACAGAGTACAGTACCAGACCACCGCACTGGGCATAGATCCGGGCGAGAGTCAGATAAACAAGCCAGCGATAGCCGGAGTCGAGCTACGCGCGAAAAGCGGGGCGCGCTGGGTTCCCAGGGGCTGCGCGCCGCGTCGCGTGCGGCGCCGGGACCGGCGACCCCGAAACGGACAACAAACCCGGGCCGCTCAGCTCAGGCTCAGCTCATCGTCGCCAGCCAGTACGGCCGGATGCGGCGGCCCGCGAGAATTAAACCCGCAGCCAATCGCGCGCGGCGTATTGATGTCGACGATTAGAGAAGCCCGAGCGATCGTCTCGCTCGGAAGATTGGCAGATAGAGAGATTAGCTAGCGCCAGATAAGACTTGCGATAGCCTTGGTTCGTCGGATACTCGTCGGTCGTCGCGAAGGTAGACCGTAGAATCTGGCGAAGTTCTGCTGAAGACTAAACAAACCAAAACAAGACACAAACGCGGCGGTGGCGTTTTGGAGGCGCCGATGGCTTTTTTCTATGGCTTTTCATGGCTTCATGGCTGAAGGCGCCTCTCAACGTCATCACGAGTCGCCACCGTCTGGATGTTCCCCCGAAAACAGGACCAGCAGGCTCTGAGCTAGGGCTGCGGTCCGGTAGCGCGGCAGATTGGAGTAAGAGTCGGCGGTCCGAGTCGCCTCGTGAAGCTCAGCGTTATCGGCGGCGATAAGCGGGTAAATTCGTCGTGAGTCCAAGTTGGGTTTGCACGGCCAGACGTGGCGGTGTCCACTTCGATTAACTCGGGACGGGACGAGATGAGCCCAGAATGACTCGCGACTCATACACTAACAACAGATCTTCTGACTACTCGACTCGTCCTGCCTCTTTCGCCTTAGTGAGCCTACTATCAGTCTATCACTACTACTACTGCAGCCAACTAACTACACCTATCATATGCATCGCCACCGAGGCTCGCCCTCGCTCGCCCTCGTGGGCACCGAGCTTGGGCAGCCGCTCGGTGCCCTGCGCCGGGCCCAGCGTACCATTTCCACCTAGCGTCCGTACCTGTGTACCCGGCGCGTGCTCGTCAGTCTTCCGACGTCCCCTGCGATAACGCCGACTGCGCTATAAAAGCCTCCCTCGGCCGCCCCCGGTCGTCATTGCGGTCGTCATTGCGGTCGTCATTGCTCTCATTCACGTGCAAGCTCACTCTACTTTCCACCCTACTTCCGCCCCGCCCTCCGAAATGGCCGACTCCAACAGCATCATGGCCGTCGAGGCCAACACGCGCGGCATCGACTCCGACGACGCCCAGCTCGGCGAGCTGGGCTACAAGCAGGAACTCAAGCGGTCCTTCTCGCTGCTCTCCATGGTCGGCTTCTCCTTCGCCATCCTGACCTGCTGGACCGCCCTCGGCACCACGCTCTCCTCCGCCATGCTCAACGGTGGACCCGCCGCCCTGTTCTGGGGCTGGATCGGTGTCTGCTTCTTCACCATCTTCGTCGTCCTCTCCATGGCCGAGATCTGCTCCGCCTTCCCCGTCGCCGGCGGCCAGTACTCCTGGGTTCTCCTCATCACCGGCGCGAAGCCCTGGGGTCGCGCTCTGTCCTACGTCACCGGCTGGATCCAGCTCGCGGGCCTGCTCTGCATGGGTTCCACCGCTCTTTTCCAGGTCGGTGGTTTCGTCGTCGGTCTTGCCGTCTTGAACAGCGACACCTACGAGATCAAGCAGTGGCAGCTCGTGCTCGTCTCGTGGCTGTGCTGCCTGATCACGGTCTTCATCAACATCTTTGGCATCCGCATCCTCAACCGTATCAACGACTTTGCTCTCTGGTGGTCCGTCATCGGCTTCGTCGTCACCACCGCCGTCATCCTCGCCGTCACCCCCAACAAGCGCGACGCCTCGTTCGTCTTCACGTCCACAATCAACGACTCGGGCTGGGATAACCAGGGAATGGTCATCATCCTCGGAATCCTGCAGTCTGCCTACGGCATGTGCTGCTACGACGCGCCCGCCCACATGTCTGAGGAACTGCACAACGCGTCCCGTGACGCTCCCCGTGCTATGATCATGTCCGTCTTCATCGGATTCATCACCGGTCTCGGATACATCATGGCCCTGCTGTTCTGCCTCGTCGACCTCGACGCCGTTCTCGAGACCCCGACTCTCGTGCCCCTGATTGAGATTTTCTACGACGGTCTCAACAACAAGGCCGGCGCGTCTTGCCTCTCAGTCATCACCCTCGTTTGCTCGTTCTTCGCCTCCAACGCGCTTCTCACCGAAGGCGCTCGTTCGCTCTACGCTTTCGCTCGTGACGGCGCCATGCCGTTCTCCGGCTGGCTCTGCAAGGTCGACCCTACCCTGCACGTGCCCATCAACGCTACCCTCGTCGCCGCCTTCTTCCAGTGCGCGTTCATCGCCATCGACTTTGGTTCCTCCGTCGCGTTCTTGACCGTCCTGTCCATCGCCACCGTCGGTCTTTACGTGTCCTACCTCATGCCGATCCTGACCATGATGATCCACGGCCGATCAAACTTCAAGCCGGGATACTACTCGCTCGGCAAGTTCTGGGGCTGGACTTCCAACATCCTCGGCGCGCTCTACCTGATCTTCACCACCATCTTCTTCTTCTTCCCCACCGGCGAACCCGTCACCGGCTCAAACATGAACTACTGCATCGTCGCCTTCGGCATCACCGGAATCTTCGGCCTGATCTCGTGGTTCACGGGCGGCAGCAAGAACTACATCCGGTCGATCGACGTGCATAACGCGGTCGAGATTGACGAGACAAAGTATGTCGACGCGAGTGCGAGCGCGAGCTCGGTCGATGAGAAGAAGCAGTAGTAGATTTTTGTGTTTGTCATTTTTGTATACGGTTTCGAGTTGTTTGTTTATTTCTGATCTTGCTTATACACTTATAGATCTTAATTTGTATATGTACATAATTATAACATAGCTATATATTAATACTTACCGTAACTTAGTTGTAGCTAGTTCATGTAACATCGTTTTCTTTGACTTTGGTTTCCTGATCGATGTTCAAGTTGAATATTAGTTAGATCGAACAACTTTAAAAAGTAAAATAAAATAAAATAAAATAAAATAAAATAAAATAAAATAAAATAAAATAAAATAAATAAAATAAAATAAAATAAAATAAAATAAAATAAAATAAAATAAAATAAAATAAATAAAATAAAATAAAATAAAATAAAATAAAATAAAATAAAATAAAATAAAATAAAAT
>JAJLTV010000135.1:0-29748 GCA_030568405.1 Myxozyma monticola | reverse complement strand
CACCTGGAGAGTCGAATCCGCGCTAAGAAACGAGTACACTTCTCCGTAGAGCCCCGACCAACCACCATTCTTAAGAGAGGCTACCAGAGGCACCAAGCCCCCAGGTCGGCACACTCCGGCGTCTCGTGGAGGGGGATACGTTCATCCGATGCGGTAGGAGGCAGAGCCTAAAGCGGTCCTTAACAGCGTACTTACCTCACGGTTCGTGAATCCGTCAAGACAGACGCGTGCAGCCTGAGAAAATTGAAGTCGTCGGAACCTAGCTTGAAGTGCTGTGGGGTTAGTAAAGATCGATCAATAAAGACATGTGAGTGACACTTGCCTTGCGTGGTAGGAGTTCCGGATCCTGCCTGGTCCAGATGGGACAGGTGCGCGTTGGCGGCAGAGGCCTGCGATGTGTGGCAGGGCTTGTTGATGTGCGACGGCAGAATCATCATGTTGTTGTAAAGATGTGAGGTGGTGTGTGGTAGGAGGTAGAGGGAGGAGGAGGTAGACCCATGTGCCATGACAGTAGTCAGAGGTAGGTGGGCATCAGGGAGGCAAGGCAGATCAAGCCAGAGGCTGAGTAAGAAGCCTTTTGTTGTTGTCAGAGCCAAGAGTAAGTGGAGAGTGAAGAGAAAAAAAGAGAGCGGGAGAGGGCGGGAGGCCGCCATTTTATAGTCCGATCGGGGGGCGTTGATCAACTTAATCAGTTGACGCGCGTGACGCGTGCGACGCGTCGAACGCGACACGGCGCAGCCAATCAGAGCGCGGCGTGGGTAACTGAACGATGACGTGGGTGGCAAATTGCGTCATCGCGCAGCTGTTGGCTCAGAGTCGGAGGGGCTTGAACCGCAGAACCGGGATTTTGATCTCACGATATCACGTAATACGGCGGTGTTGGCGTCGTCAGAAGCAGTAATTTCGGGTAATAAAATAAAGAGCAAGATAAGATAAACAAAACATCGGCGCCAGGAGATTCGCAGATCAGACGGTTCGCGCGCTGGAGCGTGGTAAACATGGGTTGTTTTGAGGCAGAACACCCGAAATCGCACTTTTTGGCCCTTGATCCTGCCGCCAATTTTGGTCGTATTGCAATACAACTTTGACGACAATATTCTCCTAATCCCGCTCTATCCATTAATGTAATTTAACAAACAAATCAATGTTGGCTTTATGGCGGATCAGCTCTGTGAACACACGAAACCGCGCGTCGCACGCGTTGTTTACAAGCTGCCTAGCTCGAGCCCGAACCCTGGTTTGTTGATGCGATCGCGCTCTTGCGGACGCTGCCTCCAGCCGATTCCCACTTTTTCCGTCATCGCCGTCCGCTGTTTGGCTGGTTAATAGGTGGGAGCGGTCGACCCGAAATGGAAGTACCGCGAGACCGCCATCCGCCCTCAGTACGCGCCCGCATCCGTAGTTTGTTAACAGTGTTTATCTCCCCGTCGCTTTTTGATCTTGAATGTGTCTGTTTATTGGGCGTAGTCAGGCCTGGAAGTAGATAATTGAAATAATTTGGTATGTGATAGGCGATTCGCTGCATTTCCATCCACGGTATGCTTCGACATGCGACCAACGGGGCTGCCTCACTTTCGCACACCCTCCGATGATCCAACTGATATCTCCCGCGTGAAAGCTCCAACTTCATGAGCAAGGTGCATATTTAGCGTAAGTTATCATTGTAAACAGTGTATTCTATCTCTAACCATCCCAATCCCTCCTATTTCCACGCTATTCCTTCCATAATCTCCTTCTAACATCTCTCCGACCGGGCTCCAACTTGACGAGCAAAATGCAACACTCCCGATGACCACTGATGAAATAACGAACAACGTTATTCGAGCAAATAATGGGGCGTAGATAATCACAAAATAACGAATGTATATACAGCTGTTGTCGATAGCGTGACGATGTGCGCTGAGCTTCTCGGTGATGCAACGTGTGCAGCGCGTAATATGCGTGATAATGTGTGGCGGCGATATGCGATCGAACAGTAGCAGCGCTAAAGAGAAAATGAAAGGCCAAACTCGTGATGTCGTAAAATAGATACAATCCTAGCATATGACTCGCCAAGCGCAGGCTTTTCGGGAGGTAAACAGTGAACCGCGTCGATCGAACGGACCTCGAAACGAAGCAAGAACGGCAACTCTATAATTAGTTAGTTGAGGTTTGACAAACAGAGATAACGGATTAACTACCGGAGGCGTCGCCAAACGAATAAAAATGAGAACAGCAGGTACGAGTCGTTACAGAGGAGAGCACACTTCAAACCCGACAACATCCACGCCAGCATACGATCACAACACTCACTGGCAGCCAGCGGGCCATCACAACAGCTGCATCACGATCAACGGCTGACGCTAGCCCACAGTATCGGGTGTCGCTCAAATCCGCACCGTGGATACAGCTGTGCAACGGGGCCCTAGAAGACACTTCTAGATGACCGTTCGCTGGATCCTGCACCGCGATCAACGGACGACACTAACCCAAGCATCGGGCTTCGCTCGTTCCGCACCGCGGTACAGGCCAGGACGGTCGACAGAATAGAAACAGAAAATAACTTCATCACTCCAACTTTCTCAAGTGCTCTCCTCTGTAGTCTAGTCTGCTAGTCGGCGAAATAATCCGTGGTGCGTGGAGAGGCGGTCGGACGAACAAGCGCGTTCGTTATATAATCTTATTCAGAAAAACTCGCCCAGATGGGTGAAGTAGAGCTGAAGTTATGTTCTTCTTCGTCGATCCGTCAGAGATATGTCGGTCAGTCGGCGGTGTGGACGCGAAGGAGGCATCTTGTAGACATATACGTGGTGTGGTGTGGTGTGGTGTGGAGCGGTTGGGATGAGTATTCGCGGTTGGCATGGCAACCCGCTATATCAGCGATAACTTAAGGTTTGGCTGTCTTCAGCTCCTGCTTCTCTCCTCGACCGCGTCCGCATCTCCATTGCAGCCCATGTCGTCCTCCCCGATCGAGCTGCAGCCGCTGGCCGGGTCGCCCGCGGCGGCGTCCGCGTCCACGACGGCCGGTCCGTTGTCCGCGGCCGCATTGCCCTCCAGCGGGCCGAGTCCGGTCGCTGCTCGTCGTCACACGGCCGCGACCGCGCTCAAGCACCACAACAGGTCCGCCGTGCTGCAGGCGGCCCGCGTCGCCTCGCTGTTCGTTTACTTTTCGACTGCTGTGTTTGCGTATGTTGCTGTTCTGTGATTGTACTTTATGTTATCCTACCGTGCTAACCAGCCAGAATCAACTTCACTCAGGTCCGTCCCGAATGTCATCTTGAAAGTGGAGTCCCGCTGACATCTTCATAGCTCGTCGGTCTACCGCTCAGACTGTTCTCCAAGACCTGGTTCCACGCCTACCGCGACTACACGAAGCAGTCCTTTGGTCTCGTGCTCACCGCGGTCTCGCAATTCTGGAGCCCGACTCCCGTCCATGTCGTGGGCGACAGTTCAGTTGCCGGCTTACTCCGGAAGGCCCCCGATGGAACTCTCGAGACGTCCTTTGGCGACCGCACCGTGTTGATCGCCAATCACCAGATCTATGCCGACTGGATCTTTTTGTGGTGGGTCGCGTACACGACGCAAACCCACGGAGGCATTTACATCATCCTCAAGGAGTCACTGAAGAACATCCCGTTCATCGGCTGGGGAATGATGTATTTCAAATTCAGTACGTCCGCTCTTGAGCTACTCCCCTTTTTGCAGTGACTTTCTAACATGCAGTCTTCCTTTCGCGAAAATGGGAAAAAGACGAGCCCCGTATGAAGGCGGCCTTGAACGAACTCAACCAAGAACCCGAGTGGCCCGCCTGGCTCTTGATTTTCCCTGAGGGCACCAACTTTACGCAAAACGGCATCAACAAGAGCCATTCGTACGCCGAGAAGTTGGCCCTGCAAGAGCCCAACCATTTGCTGCTTCCCCGTGCTCGCGGACTGTACTTCATCCTGAAGAACCTGGATGTCCCGTATGTCTACGACTGCACTCTCGCTTTCGAGGGAGCTCCCCGTGATGGCTTCGCCGAGGACTATTTCGGTCTCAAGTCGATGTACGTGGACGGCAGACCACCAAAGGCGGTGCATATGCACTGGCGCCGTTTCAAGCTCTCCTCGATTCCGCTCGAGGACGAGTCTGAATTTGAGCGATGGCTGCAGAAGCGCTGGCACGAAAAGGACAATTTGCTCGAAAGCTACTACGTCAATGGCCACTTTGACGGCGACGTCGTCGTCAACACTGACGTCCGGTTACAGAAAAAACGCGAGCTCCTCCAGGTCTACGCGGTCCCTGCGATTGCACTGCTCGCGGCGAATCTGGCGTGGAAGGCCTGGCGGATCTTGTCGTAAAACAACTTTTGGGAATCTGCAGGCTAGGCTGGGCTGTAGGGTGCATGGCGGGTGGGGGATAAAAGTGACTGGAAGCTGGAAGTTTGGACTAGGGAACACCAAACTACTAAACAGCGAAATGGTGTGCAATTAATTGCCAATTGGCACGTCTTTTGCGATAGTTGTACGAACTAAATGGACTGATGGACGAACATGCCCGACGAGCCAAACCTGCGTAAACGTCACACGGCGCGCGACTTGCGGCGGCCCCGAATTTTAAAGTCCCAGACGTGCACGCGAGACCGCTCCGCATTAAACTCCCGTATATCACGACTTTGAACAAGTCTGTATAGACTTGCAATTCATACATATACACACAAAGCGTTTACTTACGCGCAAGGAAACATCATGTCGACCACAGCCAGACGAAGACTGATGCGCGACTTCAAGGTGAGCTGCTTCCGGCAGGCGAACTGCTTCGCTGACCGACCGCGCGTAACAGTCGTGCCGCGAGTTCTTCTCTTACTAACTTATCTCCTCCAGCGCATGCAGCAAGATCCTCCAGCCGGAGTATCGGCATCGCCAGTCACGGACAACGTGATGACGTGGAACGCGGTAATCATCGGTCCGAACGACACGCCGTTCGAAGATGGCACGTTTCGATTGGTGATGGCGTTCGACGAACAGTATCCGAACAAACCACCGACTGTCCGGTTTATCTCTCAAATGTTTCATCCGAACGTCTACGCTTCTGGAGAACTGTGTCTTGATATTCTGCAAAACAGGTGGTCGCCGACATATGACGTCGCTGCCATCCTGACTTCGATTCAGAGGTATGTCGCCGCCGCCGCTTCCGCCGACGCCACTCGTATTGGCACGATTACATGCTAACACAGATTTAGTTTACTCAATGATCCCAACACCGCAAGTCCAGCGAACGTCGAGGCATCGAATCTGTACAAGGATCACCGAAAGCAGTACGAGAAGCGTGTTCGGGAAACAGTCGAGAAGAGCTGGGAAGAGGACGCCGTCTAACCCCAGCGGTTACTATTAGAAATCGCGCTGCTTTTTACAATCATCTTATTGTCGTCTCTGTGTTTTTTTTGGAAGGTCTCTGTTGCGTGGCATGACGGGTCCTTAGTAGCGCCGTGCATTCAGGTTGCGTATGTCTCGTTGTTTGTTCTCTTGTTCTATCTTGTGTGTAGCCTTTTTCGTTCCCAATTGTCTGTTGTCCTTGGCTTTATGGAGTTTATAATTGGTTTTGATTCTCAATCACATAATCTTATTCCATCAGTTCTGTCGAGTACGTAGAGTTGCAGGAAAAAAGTAAAAGAGTGAAGATATGAGCTCAAATGTGAATTAAACGGTGTCAAAAGTGCATGCATTAACCCTTGACAGATCATTTCAAAGTAAAAGAACGCCCTCTGACCTGTGGTCCTTCATCCCGAATATTACTGATCGGCACAAACCAGCCAATCTTACACCAAGCCGTCGTAAATGTTGAGAGCCGAGATAATCGTGGGGTCCTGTGGGCATGTTAGCAAATATGTTGTACTGTAATGGAAAGAGGAACGATCGGCGTACCAGCTTCGAACCCTCCTTGAACTCGTCCAACGTCAGCTCTCCGTTAAGATCCTTATCCATCGCCGAGAAAATCTTCTCCACGCGCTATCATCTCGTTAGCCTTGACTCCGGTTACTACAGCACGCGTAAGAAAGCACTCACCTTAGCAGGCGTAGCCTCATCCTCCGGCAGCTTCATCATCGACCCGACCATCTTGTATATCGCCTCCACAATCGACAACATCTCGTCGTACGAGATTCGTCCGTCGTTGTTCAGATCATACAGCTGGAACGACCCTGCATACGAAAGACACGGTTAGCTCTGGATCCATTTCTAGGCGCGTGACCACTGTGCACGTACATAACAGCTTCTCCTCGACCGACCCACGCGCCGTGATCGACAGCGCGCAGATGAACTCCTTGAAGTCAATTGACCCAGATTTGTCGTTGTCAAACACGTTGAAGACATATTCCGCAAACAGCGTCGGGTCACCGAACGGGAAGAACTGCTTGTATATCTTCTGGAACTCGGGCCGCGTGAGCTGGCCGGACGGACAGTCTTTCAGGAAATCTTTCCGGGCGCAGTTAGCTCTTCTGCTCTCCAATTCTCCAGCTATCAAGCCCTATCAAAAGCAGAGAAGCTCACCTTTGTACCATTGCTGCAGCTCGCGACGATCAAAGTAGGTCGACTTCTGGAGCTCCTGCAACTGCTCGCTGCTCAGCTTTGACTGCGCTTTTCCCATTGTTCAGTTCACGAAGTCGCGATCCCGACGTCGATGCTCGTTTCCGGATACCAAACTCCAGCAGCAGAAAGCAGACAGAAAGAACAGGAAACCGGCAGCAGGGGGGCCTCTTTATCTGCTCTGAAGCGCTTCGATATCGACTTTAATCGCGGTGCCGCGCTCTCCCGGGCGACTTGGCGACGCTCGATTGGGCATCAAGCGGGGCTGTGTGCTTGGACGGTCACGTGAAACACCACGTGACTGTTGCTGCTAGAAAGGGAAATACTCTCATTCGGGCGTATCTGCTGGATGCGGCAATTCTTGCAACTTAAGTTAAAACTCAAAATTTGTGATGTGAGTCTTAACGGCGGGGAAAACGAAAATTTCGTGAACAGCGTGTCCGAGGAGCACGAAACGCGACCTGTACATATCCAGCTCCCCTCCCTCGCCGTATATCGAGAAGATATCTCTATCCACGCTTCATATTCATATAGAGACGACATTTCTTGACCTCTCTTTCATGGCACGCGCAGAAACAGAACGCGTGTCCATTCTGGGCAAGGACACCATCGTCGTGGGCTACGGCCTCACCCGCAGTCTGTTCGACGAAGTGGTTCGCGACATTCCCTCATCCACCTATGTCATCATCACCGACACAAACATCGGCCGTCTGCATCTCGCGACCTTTGAGGCCGCGTTTGCCGACGTGACAAAGGGCCTCGCGAACCCACCGCGGCTGCTTTCGCGCACCGTCCCACCCGGCGAGTCGTCAAAGTCTCGTGCGACCAAGGCCGCAATCGAGGACTGGATGCTCAGCCAGCGATGCACGCGAGACAGCGTCTTGCTCGCGATTGGCGGCGGCGTCATTGGCGACATGGCCGGCTACGTCGCCGCGACTTTTATGCGCGGGATCAAGTTCGTCCAGATCCCGACGACGCTGCTGTCCATGGTCGACTCGTCCATCGGCGGCAAGACCGCGATCGATGTGCCACTCGGAAAGAACCTCATTGGCGCGTTTTGGCAGCCTCAGCGTATCTTTGTGGATCTTGCGTTCTTGGAGACTCTGCCGGAGCGAGAGTTCATTAATGGCATGTCGGAAATCATCAAGGTAAGAGAACAAGTCGTTTCTAAGGACAACTGGCACGCTAACTGTGTTGATTCAGACGGCGGCATTCTGGGATGAGAGCGAATTTAAGCGTCTGGAAGACAACGTGGACGATTTTCTGACCGCGTTCCGAAATCGCGACCCGGATACGGGCATTGTTGACCTCTCCTCCATTCAGACCATGCTTCACGCTTTAGTCGCGGGCTCAATAAAGGTCAAGGCATTCGTCGTGACTGCAGACGAGCGCGAGGGCGGTCTACGCAACATTCTCAACTTTGGACACACCATCGGACACGCGTACGAAGCCATCCTGACTCCCCAGATCCTGCATGGCGAGTGTGTCGCAATTGGAATAGTCAAGGAGATTGAGCTTGCGCGTTACCTCGGCCTGCTGACGGACTCTGTTGTTGCGCGAATCACCAATATTCTTACCGCATACGGTCTTCCAATCTCAGTTCAAGACCCTGTCGTTGTGGAACGCACGAACGGCCGACCAACGCCTGTCGACGACTTACTCCGTATTATGGCTGTCGACAAGAAGAACTCGGGAGCTCAGAAGAAGGTCGTCCTACTCACTGCTATCGGCAAGACATACGAACAAAAAGCGTCCTCCGTCGACGATGAACCAATCAGATTCATACTCTCCCCTGACGCCGTGGTCTCGTCGACCTCGCTCTCGCCTGGCGCGCAGGTCGAAGTCACACCGCCCGGCTCAAAATCGATCACGAACCGTGCCCTGCTGCTTGCAGCTCTCAGCAGCACTCCTACAAAAATGCATAACCTGCTGCGTTCAGACGACACCGAGCACATGATGGCTGCAATCGCGCAACTGTCTGGCGCGGAGTTCTCCTGGACCGCAGGTGAGGACGGCGAGGATGTCTTGGAAATCAAGGGAAAGGGCGGTCAGCTTATTGCTACCTCTGAAGAAATCTACCTTGGAAACTCCGGAACCACATCCCGCTTCCTCGCTGCCGTCGCTACCCTCACAAAGCCGACGCAGGACGTCGACGCGATCGTTTTAACGGGTAACGCGCGCATGAAGCAACGCCCTATCGGTCCTCTCGTTGCTGCACTTCGGGACAATGGCGCAGGCGTCGAGTATCTCGAAGCGACCGGCAGTCTGCCGTTGCGTATTGCAGCCGGAAAGCACCTGAAGGGTGGCCGTATCGAGCTTGCTGCGACTATTTCGTCGCAGTACGTATCTGCGCTGCTGATGGCGGCTCCGTATGCTGAAAAGCCGACTACGCTGGTTTTGGTTGGCGGCAAGCCAATTTCGCAGACGTACATTGACATGACGATTGCAATGATGGCTTCGTTTGGTGTTACTGTAGTCAAGTCCACGACCGAAGCGTATGCGTATGAGATCCCACGAGCAGCGTATGTCGCACCGGCAGAATACGTTGTCGAGAGTGATGCCAGCTCGGCGACGTACCCGTTAGCATTTGCCGCAATCACGGGTACTACATGCACGATTCCAAATATCGGATCTAGCTCGCTGCAGGGAGACGCCACGTTTGCTGTTGATGTGTTGCGGCCGATGGGATGCGAAGTTGTGCAGACAGAGACGTCGACAATGGTTACTGGTCCTCCAGTAGGTGGTCTCAAGCCATTGAAGCTCGTTGATATGGAACCCATGACCGACGCGTTCCTTACTGCAAGTGTGTTGGCGGCTGTTGCCTCTGGTCCTGTGCCTACGCAGATTGTGGGTATTGCGAACCAGCGGGTTAAAGAATGTGATCGGATTGCTGCGATGGTCGCCGAGCTTGCCAAGTTCGGTGTGTCGTCTCACGAACTTCCTGACGGGATCTCAATTGACGGATTGGCTTCTATCGGGGATCTGAAGATCCCAGAGAACGGAGTTCATACGTACGATGACCACCGGGTGGCTATGAGTTTCAGTTTACTTGCTGTTGTGGCGGGTGCTCCAGTTGTTATTAAAGAGCGACGGTGTGTTGAGAAGACGTGGCCGGGGTGGTGGGATGTGCTGCATGGAAAGTTTGGCGTGTCGCTGCAGGGATTTGAAGACACGGAAGAAGTCAAGCGGTCGACGTTTACTCCGAACAACGAGCGGAGTATTTTCGTTATTGGCATGCGCGGTGCGGGTAAGACGTCTGTTGGCGGCTGGATCGCGGAGGTTCTGGGAATGGAGTTTCAAGATCTTGATCCATACATGGAACAAAAATACGGTCGCACTATCCCCGACATCGTGCGCGAGGACAAGTGGGAAGGCTTCCGAAGGCTGGAGCTTGAGGTGTTGAAAGAAGTTATGCAAAAGTATCCTACCGGACATGTGTTTGCGTGCGGTGGTGGGCTGGTGGAGACGGACGAGGCCCGTGATATTCTGCAGGCATTCATGGCCAGCTCGGGGATCGTGATTCATATTCATCGAGACGTGAAGCTGATTATGGAGTATTTGTCAGTGGACAAGTCGCGTCCGAGCTACGTTGATAATATGTTTGCAGTCTGGCAGCGACGTGAAAAGTGGTTTGCCGATTGTTCGAATTTCTTAATTTACAACACGCAGCTGTCTGAAGAGAAAGTGATTGCGCATTTCAAGACTACACTACGCAGCATGCTGGCTACTATGACCGGCACATCAACGACGCATGAAAAGATCTTGGCAAAGCCGCGGTCGTACTTTGTCTCGTTGACGTTTCCGGACGTGCAGGTTGCGATGCCGCAGATTGATGAGATCCTCGCGGGCGCGGATGTGTTGGAGTTGCGAGTTGATTTGCTGCAGTGCGCGCCGCATGAGCTGTGCCCGAGCCTGGCGTACGTGCAGGAGCAGATTGGGATTATTCGCAAGTACTCTGCGATTCCGATCTTGTTTACTGTTCGGACTGTTACGCAGGGCGGGAAGTTCCCGGATAAGGAGTATGAAAAGGCGTTGGAGCTTATGATGCTTGCGTTGAAGCTTGGAGTTACGTATTTGGACGTGGAGCTACCGTGGCCTAGCAACCTGATTCAGAAGGTTGTTGACGCGCGGAGATTCACAAAGCTGATTGCGTCAAACCATGACTGGAGCGGCGAGTGGAAATGGGACGGCCCCGAGTTCGCGGCCAAGTATGCGGAAGCGGATGCCGCAGGATGGGCGGATTTGATCAAGTTTGTCGGCACGGCGCGGGAACGGATGGATAATGTCAAGCTGGAAGTGTTCCGAGCCGCGCACGCGAACGGGAAAGTGCCGTTCCTGGGTATCAATATGGGCAAAGTGGGACAGCTGAGCCGGGTGTTGAACTCTGTGCTTACGCCGGTGACGCATGCGTTGATGCCGAGCAAGGCAGCCCCGGGACAGTTGTCGGTGAAAGAGATCGAGGCGGCGCTGGAGCTTATTGGGGAAAAATAATTAGTTATAGAGAGATATGGTAGCAAAAGTAGATTCTGTCTTTGTCGAGATGTGTAGATGTATATAATACAGAGGAGATGATTTATGGTACAGACGTTGTTTAGACGGCCTCGAGCTGTTTTTGTTGTTAGTGAAATGACGGACGCATGTAGCAGAAAAGTAGCAACATACAGGCTTGGGCGGCGCGGCCGGGGTCATCATTCGGGAAATGACCATGCCGACGCCCTCGAAGACGGCGAGCAGACATCCGCAGGTGATGGCCGAGTTACGGGCGTGCTTGAATCCACCGCGCATGGCGAGCGCGCCGCCGGTGCAGAAACCGGCCATGATCGGGTTGAAGGGGTCTTCCTTGCGGCGGATTCCCTTGATTGTGCAGTCAAAGATCGAAAAGACGCCGCCCCAGGAGCCAAAGTTGCCGCCGACGACGGGGGCACGAGAACGGATTGCTGAGAGAGCGCCGACGCCCCGTTCGCCCTGTTTTTGTTAGAACTGGAGGTCATACTAGGGAAAGATAGTGGGCAGAGGAAGGACGTACGGAGGGGGAATTCCGGAAACCTTTGATGCCGTGCCAGATTGTGCCGCCGATGACCTGGAATGGGAGTTAGTTTGTGCTCTCACGGAACAGTCAACACAAGTAACAAAAGGAGCACTCACGCCCATGGCAAAGGCGCCGCCAAAGTCGTTCACGATGACAATCGGACAAGGGTCTCTCGTGTGATCGGCCATGCTGGTGAGTATGGAATATGGAGTAGTATGACGCGCTTCGCGGGAAGATTCGGAGGAGTGATCAGAGCAGAGCCGGCGGTGTGCAAGCGCTCAAACGGATTCCGCAGACAGGCAAAAAGGACAGTCAGGTAGACCTTCTTGTAGCAGAAACCACCACAAAGAGTAGCTGGGATAGTATTGATATATGTCGATACAGACCGAACCGAGTGGATGAGCAGCTAATTGGCAGATTTTTTTAGCGGTGCTCTGCGCACGTGACCTGAGAATTGGGAGTTGCTAACCCTGAAAACCCTGATAGTCCTAACCCTGAGCTTACCCGGTGCGTTTGATCTGATAAAGTTCTCCGTCGGAAGCAGTTCGGTCCGGCCGGCCTGAACAGCAGTCAGAGTCTCAGTAATAATAATAAAGTCAGTCGGCTAGCTGCAAACGGAACGAGGCGCGTTCCTTGTCTCCGGAACCGTCCGTTTACGCAGTTGTTGACTGTTTGTTTATATTGAGATTTACTGTTTACCTCTGTATCTCCTGCTCGTTGCTACTTGCCAGTCGCCGCAATGCTCAGGTCGCGCTTCACGCAGTTCCGGGCCAACTGGAGCTGGCGGCGCTTCACCTCGTCCTCTTCACCGGCTTCACCGCCTCCCTCCTCCGCCTCCCCCTCCAAACGCTTCGCGCCCGGCGCCGCCTACAAAGCGTTCCACGACCGGAGGCCGCACACGACCCAGGTTCTCCAGAGTCTCGCCGTCGGGCTCGTCGGCGACGCGCTCTCGCAGACGCTGACGAACCCGCTGGACGAGTACTCGCCGCTGCGCACGCTCAAGGTCATGATCACGGGCTCGGTGCTCTCGCTGCCGACCTACCGCTGGTTCCTGTTCATGGGCCGTCATCTCAATCTACCCAACAAGTACGCGTCCCTTGCGCTCAAGATCGTCGCCAACCAGCTCTGCTTCGCGCCCTTCTTCCTCTCGTCCTTCCTGACCGCGGGCTTCCTGTGGCAGGGCATGCGCTCGCCGACAGAGCTGCGCGAGCGTCTCGTCGAGCGTCTGCCCGTTGCGTGGTTCAATGGCTGCATGTTCTGGCCGAACGTCGTCGTGCTCAACTTCACCCTCGTTCCGCCCCACTTCCGCGGTCTCGTCAACTCCGCCGCCGGCGTGATCTGGCAGGCCTACTTGTCCTTCCTCGCCTTTTCCTCCCGCAAGGCCGTCGCATCCGCTAAGGACGCCGAGGTCGCACTCGAACACAAAATCGAAGCGGCGGTAGCCGGCACTCTGCATATCGGAGAGCCCAAGAAGGATCAGTCCGTCGTCGCCAGCCCGTCCTCCTCGTCGTAGCATTGCTACCTAGATACAGCGCAGAGCACATGGAGAATCCCCTAGAGAACATTAATAAGAACAACAATAGAATGGAGCGATTCCAATACGATAGATAATACAATAACAAGTTACAATTAAATTAAAATTATATTTCGAAATTATCCACCTGAAAAATAACGCGTCTCGATTAGTACACTTAAAAACACGTAAAACACAACACGTGTAGCAAATGAGATCTCAATTTGCTCGATATAAACGCGTCGCAAAATCAATTGAGAATCAAAGCATATAAGATATAACACCACAGCAATCGCGTTCGCAATCGGCGGCAGCAACTTACATTACAGGACTTATTTTGTTGTATATGTTTATCTCGCCAGTTACAAATATTCCGACACACAGCATCCGTGGGCTTTCTAATCACGATGAACGCGCCCGCGAGATCAAGCAAACCAAGCCAGTCGTCCGAAATCGGGCATCTGACTCTCGTTTTTTCCATAGTTTTATGTGTGAGAGCCTTATGTGCGCAATACAGCATCGTTCCAGACTGCGATGAAGGTATGCTCTCCAGATCAAACAACTGCTGCCGCATCAACTAACGCTGATCCAGTCTTCAACTACTGGGAGCCGACGCACTACGCGACATCGGGCTTCGGTCTCGAAACCTGGGAATATTCACCAGTATATGCTATTCGTAGCTGGTCCTACGTCTGGATCCACGCCAGTTTAGTAAAGCTGTGCGAGTTTATGGGCGTAACCAAGGTGCGTACTTACCGACTAATCCTCAAGAGCACGACTAATGCACATTCACACCAGCCCACCTTATTTTTCGCACTGCGATCTATTCTCGGTTCCTTCTGTGCACTCTGTGAAGTTACGCTATACCGCTCAGTTCGAAGACACATCTCTACTTCCACTGCTACTCTATTCCTCTTCTTTTCCCTCACAGCCCCCGGCATGTTCCATGCTTCCGTCACATACCTTCCCTCCTCATTCTCCATGTACTTCACAATGCTAGCATTTTCGCGAATTTTAGATCCTCACAACCCGCTCACGCCAGTTTGGTCAATATTTACGTTTGCAATCAGCACAATTCTTGGTTGGCCATTCGCTGTCGCCGTATCGTTCCCCTTCTTCGCGGACTTGCTTTACGCTCTAGCAGCAGACCCAAGACGAAAGATAATTGCGACTGGTATTATTAAAGCTGCTGGGGCTACGTTTACGCTACTCGCATCTGTTGTCGCCGTCGACTCCTTTGCGTTCCGCAAAATTCAGCTCGTACCTCTGAACATTGTCTTATACAACGTCTTTGGTTCCAAGGACACCGGTCCAAATATATTCGGCACCGAGCCTTGGACTTACTACGTCATGAATCTACTTTTGAACTTTCATGTAATAGTCATTTTTGCAACTCTTTCACCTCTTGTTCTTGTATGTGTGTCTACATAACCACGTACATAGTCACTACTGACAGCAATTAGATTCTCAAAACTATCTATCATCCATCAACCTCAGCGATCCTTCCGGGCGTACCACTACGGCGTCTAGCAAATATTACGCTTCCCCTCTTTCTTTGGAGCGCCATTTTCTTTGTCCAGCCACACAAAGAAGAACGCTTCTTTTACGTCGTCTATCCATTAATATGCCTTAACGGTGCTGTCTTCGTGACTTTTGCGTTCCAAATATACAGCGCAGCATGCATTAAGATTGGTGTTTCCGTCAGCACAGTAAAGAACTGCATCAATTCCCTACGGCTCGTTTTGCTTCTGGTCGTCGCAGTTATTGGCTGGTGCCGAATCGCTGCCCTTCATGAATTCTATTTTGCACCGTTAGACGTACACACAGCATTGTTTTCAGAAACAGGGAGTCTGGACCTTCAACCATCAGTCTGCGTTGGTCGTGAATGGTATCGGTTCCCGTCATCTTACTTTCTACCTGACCATATGCGTTTGAAATTCGTGCAAAGCGATTTTGCTGGATTACTCCCGACAGAATTCAAAGAAGGCGATTCCTGGTTGGAAGGAGCTTCGAACATCCCTTCTGGTCTGAACAATCTGAATAAACAGCAACTGTCATTTCTCTATCCCGTAGAGAAGTGCGATTTCATGATTGACTCCAATTTCACTGTCTCGGATACCGAGGGAAGCGTTGAGGTTCGGTATATCAACGATAGCGAGCAATGGGAGATTGTGAAATGCAGTCGGTTGTTGGACAGTGAGGGTAGCACGCTAGCCGCTAGAGTCTTCAAGCTTCCTGATTTGGTGGAAAGCATGATTCCTTCCGAGAATCATCTGTATGAACGGAAATGGACTTCGTTCTGCCTACTACGGAATAAACACAGGTCAATGTAAGATCCAAGTTCGTCAAAAGTTGTATTATATATCGAAGAAATTATAAAATATATACTGAATTCCTAGTAAGGATAATTGTTCGGTTCCGCACTCACATCTAATCCTTCCTCTATCTGCTTCTGATGCTGTTCGTCCAAAAACTTCAAAACAACAGCTTCATACTTGTCCTTTCCCTTATATGTACTAACATCGGCGGCCCACGCCCTCATACCATCAGCCAGACGACCCGGGAGATATGGCTCCTTGGCCATCTCCACTAAAGGCACAAAATAAGTGCGCTGAGAAAAAAAGTCAGACTTGCATGACTGAAATACGGCACTCCAATCTAAAGCAAAGTGAACTTACAATAGTGAAAACGATTCCACCGCTGTTTGGTAACCTGCGCAGAGACTGCCGTTCAGATCTGAAATGCATCGTCTCAATACGATCAGCAACTTGCGCAGTATTCCATCCAATAACATCAGAATCTTCGGGTCCGATCGCATCCGACCATCCAAGGTCATCATCAGTTTGAAGAAAGTACTGTATGAGAAAAACCCCCTATTAGTTCACTGTTTCTTTCACGGCCGATCAATATATCTCTGTACGTACGTTATTCCGAACAACTGGTTTCTCGCACCGAAGACGAACAAAGAATCGCTCCATAGACGCCTGCAATTTCTCTTTAAACTGCGGAACATCTCCAGAAGTGTGAATCTCTGATAAGGGCATGCCAAGCTTATCCGAAAGTCTCCAAAATCCTGCATCAATCAAGTCAGCCAACGGACTCCAAAGAAATCTGAGTACCTGAAATACGCACCGGCTAGCAAGATACAGCCCGCCTTAAGATAGTATTGCCCGTCATCGCCTGGCATCATAATTGCAACATCGTCCTGAATCAAAAGAGCCACAATTTCCATTGGATCAACCTTCATAGGCCTCTCTGTCGTGTTAAAACTCTCCCCGGTGACCAGATTGTCAATTCCAGCAGCGGTTCTCTTGAACAGATCAGGATACCTATTCGGAAGCCAATCTCTAAATTCTTCCAAAAGTTCACACGCAGCTTCAAAGGCATCCGGTGCGGTATGACAAAGCTTCTCCTTGCGCTCGGCCAACCGTTCTACTTTTCGCTGGTGATACTTTAGATACTCATTGTCAAGCTCGATCCAGTCGTTCCAGTTCATTGTTCGAATACCCATTGTGACGTGATAGTTGTGTTTAAAAGGACGGTATGGTAATGGCTTTGTTTTTTCAATGCTCCAGTCGGGATATGGATCCGGCGTTGGCGTGCTGAACGCTCCTGGGGTCCACACTGCTGCGAGAGAATCAGACACCAAAAATCATATAAAACTACTTCAAGTTCACGGTACCTTTTCGCTTTGCCTCGCTCGAGACTGAATCTGGTACTCCAGGGGGGTTGGAAAACACCGACACGACTTTCACCGAAATCAAAATGACTTGTAGAAGGATAATGACCACGACCGTCATCAGGACATATTCGCGCTTCCCAGCATTCTCCCAGTATCCTCGAGCGTAGTCGACTAGAGCCGGTAGACTAGATGGCATTTCCATTGTGAACGACTTTGATGTATACTATGCTTCTTGCGTAATTATAGTAAACAATAAGTTGAAAGTCGTCGTCTCGTGTCTTTATCGATAACGAATGCCTGTTCTTCTATTGGCAATCCAGGATAAGCTTGGGCCAGTCAAAGTATTCTTACGCGTAAGTATGGTATGCCGCTGTTGTTGATGAAATCTATATCGAAAGCCTGTGATGTACAGCTCTATCAAAACGTCTAAATACAATTGAGGTTGTCATTGGCACGCAGCCAGGAATATATATCGGATTTGCGGGGTGGCATGAAGAAGTGCGGATAAGATAAACTACGGGGACTGTGCACCCAAAATAAGTGCCTTGGTCCGGTTCCCTATGCCAGATTGGGACCCTCCTCCCAAAACGATCAACTCGAACCGTCTATTCTATACGACGCAATATTTATAATCCAGATCAAAGAAGAAAGATAGCTAGGGATGGTTTTAATTAAAATACTATACAGTGATCGACACCTTGACCATGAATATACCGTGTAAGACTATAATAGAAATTCCAATCACTTTGAAAATCGCGCCAGAGCGGATCCAATATTGCGGTCTTCCGACGGCAGACCGATCCGCTCTCTGTGTTCGCTCTTGCGCATTTTCTTTTCTTTCTCCAACGATTCCTGCACACGCAGCTTACGCTCATCGACAACATTGCTAGCCTTCTTCCTGATAAAGCGCCGTAGTGCCGAATTCTTGCCTCTCATCTTCATCTTCGGCTGCAGCTTCTTATCAGATTCCTTTGACTTCAAGTCTGTTTCACTTGTAGTTTCAAATCTTAAAGCTTGCTTTCGTTCATCTGGGGCTCTCGAGTCAATCGAACCTATGAAATTGGGATCTAACGCAATCATATCAGGCGTTAACTTGTTCAGCAGGCCCTGAACCTCCGTCTCTCTTCTCTGCTGTAAGGACTCGTACGGGTTAACCTCCAGCGCATCAAAGTTAGGCTCTCCAGATCCGGGAACAATCAAACTGGAAACTCCGAGGTCATGGCCAAAAGCAAGAAGATCGTCAAATGGGCAAAATCGCAAATCGTTGACCCTAGAGCCGGGAGACAGATGCGTCATATAGGGCGATTTCTGCTTAGTTTTCAACGCATCCTTCCAAACCGTCACATGAGATCCCCAGCTCACACCCAGCAGGCCCCGGTCGCTGATATCCAGTGACTTAGCTGGCGTTGGTGTGTAATAAGCGTGGACTTCTTTGAACATCCGCACATCCCAGATTTTAAGTTGTCCATCTGCACCAGCTGTAGCCATATACAGTCCACTCCTGTTCACTGAAATCGCATTCACAGGCCCTTTATGACACAGCATTCGAACCAAAGGATCCGGGGTGTTCGGGGCCCACAAAGATACTGTTCCGTTTGAATGACCAAGATTGACAACTGCATTATAGGGATTCAAGCCCATCGATGTACTAGGGCCCAGCTTTGTTCGAAACTGACAAACTTGATCTCCTGTCGATGTATCTTGGTACTTCAGCCATCCCGAATTTCCCACAGTAGCAAGCAAAAAATGGTACGGCAAAAACTCCATATTTGTAACCTCGATATGATTTTTCATGCAATGAATTTCGGTTCCGCTTCGATCATAAATGAAAACATATTTCTTTTGCGCCACAGCCATAAAGGAGTCGTTATGTAAGTATTTGACGTCTCGGATTGTTTCATTCACAAACAGTTCCGTGTCAATCGATCCTTCTCTGAAATCAAACGACGCGATATGTCCCTTTCTACCACCTAGTAAAAGCTTGCGACCATTTCTGCTGTAATCAATATCATAAGGACCAAAGGTTTCTAAGTCAAGATTGAAAGCTTTCAGAGAAGTTGAGATATCTACGTTATCTTTGATCTCCTGTTGTGTAAACTTATACGTCCTTTCCATGCCCTCGGCCTCCAAAAGACCTTGCTCCTCTTGAAGGAGAAGATCTGTCGATTTGGCTGCATTCACGGCATTTTTGTAATTCTTGTCTAGCCTCCTTATGTTCGCTCTCAACTTCGGATCCCTCACTTTAACATGCTAAATTATATCGTTAGAAAACAAAGTCACCCTACGAACTTGAGTGGATCTATGTACACACCTTTGTTGTCTTCCGCGCCTTTGGAATAGCCAAATCAACCTTGCCCTCGGCCGAAGAAGCTCGCTGTATCGCAGCACTTTCAGTAGCACTAACGGCCGCCATATTGTAGCTGATCCTGGAAGTTGCAAAAAAGATAATTAAGACCTGATATGAAGTGCAAACAATCCAACTCGCAGCAGACGTCCCTTTGAGAATATATGCAAACCAGTATTCCCAGCCTAAGGTCGGTCTTACTCTACTGTATTTCGGTTTTGGGACTTCGAAAAAATTATTTGGCTAATAAAGTTTAAATGCACAAGGTTTAATTTCAAGAATTTTTTTGTTGAAAAGAGATCTCCCACCAGCTTCGCCATTTAGTATAAACGAATCTTACGTGTTGATCCCTATTTTTGTTTGGCTTTTTAAATATAGAAGAGATTGCGAGGGCTATCAGCACAGTAGATATACATACTGAGCCGACATGGATAACGGTCTACATCATCATAGGTCGTCTGTGAAGCAGAAGCAGAAGGGTTATAAAACGAAGCATTCAAGCAAGAGTGCGTTGAAGGCGAAGAACAAAGGTATGGCTTCGTGAGTTTCCGTGCTTTCAAGGAGATCTAACAACCGGAAATAGGGAAAATTGAGAAAACTGGATCAGCTCAAAAAGGTGGTCTTCATGTTGCCTCAAAAACCGAGAGACGCAACAAAGCGAAACAGATAATGCTTCAGAAGAAGGATAATACGCTGTCCTCCCGAAAGCTATTTGACGGTAGGAAGGGCGCACCTCGTATTGTTGTAAGTTTTACCTAAAGCTTTGTCAGTTAAGGTGGTATTGACAGCGCACAGGCAATTATTCCGCTTTGTCCAGATGTGGATGGTAGCAAGATCGTTTCTGATCTTAACGGAAGCGTCGATATCGATTTAGAGGTCCCTTATAGTGGCGCATGCACTATTCCGGTAGAGCGATTTGGTCAGAAGATTCAATACATTATTGTCCCTCGACATCTTACGTCGATTCTGAACGCTGCTCAAGTTGCAGATTTTGTGATCTTTGGTCTGTCAGCGAAGCAAGAAGTAGATCATTTTGGCGAGACTTGCTTGCGGAGTATTCTAGCTCAGGGTGTATCTACAGTGTATACTGTGATTCAGCATTTGTCACAAGTTGAATCGCAAAAAATGCAGACCGAACTGCGCAAGTCTCTCCTCTCGTACATCACTCATTTTTTTGCGGAACAAGAGAAAGTATATTCTTCAGAGTCGAAGCAGGAAAATTTAAACCTTGTACGAGGTATTTGCCAGCAGTTCCCGAAAGGGATCCAGTGGCGTGATAGTAGATCTTATCTGGTTGCTGATAATTCTTGGTATGAAGTGGATTCCGCGTCTGCATCTGGTGGGCTCGTTGTGGTTGAAGGAATAGTTCGAGGGAAAAACCTAAATCCAAATCGTCTGGTTCATTTCCCCGGATTTGGAGATTTTCAGATTGAGAAAATTTGTTCTGCTACGGCGCAAGATGGCAACGATGCCATGGTTATTGATAGCGATGAGCAGAATGTGTTTTCCGGAGATTTCACTCTACAGCCTACCGAGGATCAGGACAGCCTGGAAGAGTACAATGGCGATGCCAATCTGGAGGACATGGGGGGAGTCGACCATGAAGTAGCCGATATTACCCCTGGTGTTAAATTAGACGAGCATTTCTACTTGACTGATGACTATCAAGATGATGCAGCAACGAAGAGCTTATTCGACAAAAGCCGAATTCCGAAGGGTATGTCGAAATATCAAGCCCAGTGGGTTGTTGAGGAAAATTCGGATGACGAATTTGATGGATCGGATTCGATGGATTCTGTGCATGAGGAAGATATCGATGAATATGTGGCCGCAGAATATCCTGCAACTGAAATAGATACACAGAGCGAGATGTTTGTGGACCTTAGTCCGGAGGAAGAAGCCAAGCAGTAAGTATTATTTACCCGTTTGGCGACTATGATAATTGTAGGCGATTGACAGTATCACAGATTTAAAGCATTTCAGGAGCGGGAGCGCGACGACCAAGAATTCCCTGATGAAGTCGAGCTTTCTCCAGGCGTCTCAGCAAAGGATAGATTCATACGGTATCGAGGTTTACGCAATCTTCGAACCAGTACTTGGGAAGTTGACGAACATGATCCCAAGGCTCCCTCGGATTGGAATCGTCTGACTCAATTCCGGGACTTTCGCGCATCGCGAAAGCGGGCACTTCAAGAAGCTGGTGTACTTGGCGTACCGGTTAGTACCAGTTTATGTTTTAGGCTGCTCCCAGTCAATATTCTAACTTTTGTAGGCTGGAACTCGCGTTCGTGTTTACGTGCATGCACCTAAAGAAGTTTACGCTGGTCTGGAGGTCAGGTCTCTTTTGACCTTGTTTTCTCTTCTCAGATACGAGAACAAAAAGGTGGTCTTGAATGCATCAGTCACGCCGAATACGGAATACGAAGAGCCCATTCCATCGAAAGACAACTTAATTATTCAGTGTGGCTGCCGGCGTTATGTGGTCAATCCTGTGTTTTCCGAAAGCGGTTCTACGCCTAATCAAGTCTACAAGTTGGAGCGATTTCTCCACCAGGGACGTACCGCTATCGCGACGATGATTTTACCGGTATCTTTCGGCAGCACTCCGGTGCTACTTTTGAAGGAAACCGCGAAAGGTCTGGATCTGGTGGCGTCTGGAACTGTGGAAGATGCCAACGCCTCGCGTATAATTACTAAGCGTATCGTCCTAACGGGCTACCCCTACAAAATTCACAAGCGCTTGGTGACTATCCGATACATGTTTTTCAACGCGGAAGATATTGCATGGTTCAAGGCAGTACCACTGTTCACCAAGATGGGGAGGTTGGGGTACATAAAGGAGAGCATTGGCACGCATGGATATTTCAAGTGTACCTTCAACGGGCCTATAAATGCTCAGGATACGATTGCTATGGCTTTGTACAAAAGAGTATTTCCTCGTCATTCAGTTCTCTGGTCCGGCGCATACTAGAGCTTAGTTCCATCAGTGTGAATTGATTTTAGAATGTTTTCATGTGCCACAGTATTCTTGTAATCCTATATTTGACGCGTATTGAGAACCTGATAGAGAATTTAATGAAATAAATAAAGTACATAAATTAGATGAAAAATGATTATTCCTGACTGAAGAACCCACTTGTCATAATAGCTCAAAAACTCAACCATCTGATCCTAACTCCGGATGCGATATCCCATCTAAGCTATCACTGTTGCGACTATAAACTGTGATACCATTCTCTCGCATCTTCTCAATCCATTGTCGTTCTGCATTGCGTAATAAGTCAGATGCACCCTTTAATGATGGCGCCAACCTCCCATTATATGCAACTGACTGTACACCTGCTGTGATGATTTCTGCCATTCGTTCAAGGGGATACGGAAGCAGCTGAGCAAGAGCGGACGAAACCGTGACGGCCATGAGCATCACCATGTGCGCAATGATTGAAAGTGATCCCTGCCATAAGTATGGTAAACTACCGTCTCCATGTTCACGTACGTCTTCTGTCTGGCGCAAACAAGCATCGATGCAATTGAAGGCTCCTAATCTGATTTCTGAATCACCAACCAGCTCTTCATTCTCTAGGCAAATTTCGACGTACACTCTCCATATAATACTTTTGCAAGCGAAGTAACGTAATCTCAAGACTGAAGCAAAGCGGTTGTCGAGAAGTCCGCGCTCCAAAGAAAACCGAAGAAGCGGAGGCAGGTTTTCATACCACTGAGTGAGCTGAAAATCGAGCTCTTGCACTATTGGATGGAACGAGGATATTGGCATTTTTTGCTTCGTGTCTGAATAAAGCATACAATGCACTCTATTCAATAGCCGACGCAAGGATATTTCTGCTAAAAAGTACCACATGTCGTCTGACCCTGGAGCAAGCGCAGCCGAGTCGGCGGTGACCCTAAATCCGGACGGTAATCCGACCTCATCTTCATGTATGTCAATTCCCGAATGAGGTAAGTCAAGCTCAGCCAGCAAGTCACTAAAAACAGCGTTAGTAGCTTCCATATCGACTGCGCAGCTAAATGACGTGCCTTTCAAATACTAATGCGTTCCAATATATTCGCTCAAAGAGCTCCCGCTCGTCATACGACATAGTTTCTGGAGGAATTGCAGCCAAGATGGTCCGCACTTTCATGCATGTAGCTGAGATCACAGACCACGCGTCTAAGGGCCTAACAATGTAAAAAAGATAAGCACTAGTCAGAACCAAAGCCTGTGCGTCAATAATTGATGTTGAGATCAAACTATTGGTGATAATGGGCCATGCACTAGCAAAAAAATCAAATCCCGGCGTTGGCGTATCCTCTGGCAGCAAAGCCAAATGCTTTCCCATACTGGCCTCGCCTAGAGCCAGAACCAGTAGGACGATCACACTTTCCGGGCCAGATCGAAACCCATTTGAAAGGGCAATCCGGTAGTAAGACTGCCATCCAAACGGAGACACAATAGCATAGAAAGGATTCACATCTTTGAAGAATGCGGTTACAAAAGGTTGAACGTGCGACATATCGAGTAAGACACTAGGATCTAGACGAAGTGAAGGACGCGCAGCTTCTAGTTGAAGAGAAGAAAACACCGTTGGAGGGGTTAATGTCAGAAGATGCGAAATCTTAGGATGCCGAAAAACATGTAACCAAGTAGTAGAATGATGGTCGGGAATAGAGAAGACGTAGTCGCTTCGAGAGTTTTCGCTATTCTTGTCGCGAGCAGAAACGCTAGAACTCAGAGCATCGACTGACGAGATATTCGCTGCGCTGACAGGAAGCGACACTGGAGTCTGCTCTGAAGAAGATCTAGTCGTAACAAAAGCAAATGGGAGAGGATGATAATGGCGAATTTCGTCACTTGTTTGGTCGACTATTTGCTGTCTCTGCATTAGTTGTTGGCGTATTTTGTCTTGGTCTGCTACCGACGACTGTAGTAGATTCTCAATGTTATCCAACTTGTCGATAATAAGTCGATCCCGTGCGTCCAGTCTGCCCCATTAGTCAAGAAAATTCATATGTGGCAGCAAGTGAACATTTACTTACTTCAAACCACGTTCCCGATAGACGCAGTCGGCTTTCAACTCTCTACACAAGCGGCACTTTGGCTGAACTCCGTCGCATTTCGACTTTCGGGCACGGCATACTTCGCACTTTGAAAACAGTCAGATATATATGCATACTAGTATCACAAGCATTCACAAGTCACAACTGCCGTAAACTAACCGCAATAATGGCGCGCCGCCTTGGATAATCAATCGGGTCATCTAGTAGAGATTTCGAAAAGCGTCTCTTGCCGTTTCGAGTCCCTTCAGCAAGAGAGGACTCAGGTTCGCTCATCTGGACTTATAATGCCCGCGTATGTGAGATGGTCATAAATCAGAAATATGTCACGATTGTTAAATACAAATGCTCCATCGCACTTGTAGAACTACGAAAGATATAATTCATCGCGCTGAATTTACTATTATGGCCGAAGTTTACACATCTAAACTTTAAAATTGTATATTGCACTTCCCCGCACTCGACAATACACGACATATATAGTATACAATATGAATAAAACAATACCACTCGCCCCGAAAATCAACATATATGCTATCCTATAATACACACAGATCGGCAACTAGCTCATGTACCTATGAATCACGGCCGCGGCCGACTAGAAGAGTCTTCAATCAGTAGTACATCCCATCACTGAACATTCCTAGCCACCCCGTAATAATATCTGTATAGTCCTCCCAACCAACATCTGCATCGCGCCGTCTTGACAATTTTTCCTCAATGGCCACTTCAATTGCCATCTCCCGTTTCCGGTAAATGTCATCCAGCGATACCAAGTCAACTTCAGAAACTTTAGGACCAGGAACTCTTGCGGGGACTGTCTCTGCTGTGGCTGGCTTTTTCTTCCTGGTAACAAAATCTTCATCGTCACCTTTAATGCCAAGTTTGCGCTTCATGTCTTTGAACAGATTTCGCTGCTTGAAAGTGTCCCATTCGAGCTGAAGTAAATCTTTCCGCATGATCTCCCTCCGCACGATCATTTCCGTTATGACCCGAGCCGCCTCCATTTCAGCTCGAAGACGCCGCAATTTCTCGGAACTTTGAGTGTCTGATCGCCTAGTCTTTCGCACTGTCCTAAATTCGCGCCTCCGGAAGCACGTATACGGATCCGAGTCGTCCTTCTCGTTTTCCTCAAATTTAAGAGTATACATGATCGGCTTGCCCTTCCTTTCAATCCGCCTAGCTCTCCAATGTGGGTATATCATTTTGGCAAAGTTCACATACAGCTGCAGCCCCGCGTCGCTGAACACGCTCTCAAGCTCTTCAAATGACAATATCTGGGATACATCTGTGGATAGAAACGGCTGACGCTCCGAGATCGCAGTCTCAAATTGCTGCATGATATGCTCAAAAGTATCTTCCGAGCATTTCTGAGAAGTAGACCGCTTAGTGGCATTCACTTTTTCTAGAAACTCGAAATCATGCTCATCGAGACAGTAGGGACAGCCACTAGAGTCCTCGACGGTAGACGAGAATCGTATGTAGGACGATGGTTCAGTGAACTTTCGAACATAGTACTTCGAATAGTCATTGAAGAGCTTGGATGCATCCGGAGTAGGAATGTAGATTTGTTGAACTTTCGCACCAGCCGCTGCTGCGAGCGAGGCATTGATGGCAGCTTGAAGATGGTGTTCCTGTATCGTCAGTATCAGCCCAATCCAGGGTACGGGGAAAGCGGTGCAAATTTTCGTACCTCCTCCTCGCCCTTCTCGACGCCAGTTTCGATCTGCTGAGTCTCCCGTTGCTGTTCCTCCTCGATATCGGGGATGTCTGACTGCCGTAGTATCTGAAGAGACTGCTTCACAGAGATTTTCCGCTGCCTGAAGCGGGCAGATCCGCTTTGCTTCATGGGTGGCAAATTTGCGCTGCGGCGGCTCGGGCTCAATGCTAACGAGCAGTCCTAGCAAAACTTGAGGCGCATTCCATAAATCAGCCGAGGAACCACATGCCGTAGGATCGATCGAGATGCGTAAGAGAGCTGACGATGAAGCTCGACTGGCTTGAGCTGGTGGTCAAATGCTGTGCTGACGGGGTGCAGCAGCGCGCCGGGTGACTTGGTGTGACAGTCGAGACCGCCCGTAAGCCGAGGGGGTTTGTAGGATTAAAGATCACGTGAACAAGGCACGTGACCGGAACCCTTAGCGAAAGTTCAAAACAGGGGATATTCCGACATCGCGTTTCATGTAGCTGCCACATATTGCACATATAACAACGCGTAGACTGCGCTCGATATATCCCAGTCACATACAGCACTCCAAGAAACAGACTGGTCCGCTTTGTTAGAGTCTGCTGCCCATTTCTCAACCTACCGACTGCGGCCTCACCAGCGTCCTTTGATCGCTGAGCCCTTGCACATCAAGCACCCGAATCACCAGAAGTATAAGGAGAAGTGAGTGCTACACACTGCTGTAGACCTGCTCTAAACTGTCCACCCTGACTAACACCGCGCAGATGACTGAGGCAGCGAGTGAACAGGCTGCTCAGACTAGTTTGAGGACTGCACCGAGTACTGCACCACAGACCGACAGCAAGCTAGACTCGCCGTCGGTCTCTGCGAAACCGTCACCTCTATTTCCGGGAAAGCGTCGTCCTCCGAGCCTGGTGATAGATCAGTCATTGACCTCCCAGTCCCATAATACGGGCACGGCTGCTTCGTCAAGCACCTCATCTGCAGACTCGCAGAGAGTTTCGCCGGGCTCCAGCAATTCCACAAGCTCCGGCACGAAGAATGTCAAATCCGCGAAACAAATAATCCAAGGACTTGCATTACATTGCGTCTCTCCAGGACTGCCGCCTATGAACAACGAAATTTTGGAAAATATCATCAGATGCAAAGAGATTGAGAGACAGCAGCGCCTTTTGATTGCACGGCGCCAACAGTCAGTTGATCCGACACTGGACGGTCCGGGTGGTGTAGTTACGGAAGACGTGACTATGTCCGATGATCTTTCAAACTCCGAAAGACGCAACACTACCTATTCAGTACCTGCTCTACCAACAGCAGGGCATACAGGTGATGAAGCCCACTCGTTAAGATTTGCTCGAGCTGCGCGTGGACGCCAGACCAGCCAGAGCAGCGACTACCCGAGCGACCAGCAGATGTTTTCGCGAAAGCGCGCCATGGCACGCGCAATTCCTCCAAGGATCAAGGTGATGGGGCCAGCGCAGTATCTAGAAAGTGGCTTTGAACGTGCCATTCGTTCAGCACCTTTGTCCAACAGCACGAAATCGGGCTACCCAGATCACGCTCGATTGCAGCACGTTTACCAACCCGGACACGGAATGGCACAAAAGCATTCTAGGACGATTGATCGTTTCCAGGGTTCTTCTCCGGCCATCGGCAGCCACCTCAAGAGGCGCAGATTGAGCACGGATGAGAGCGGACGAATAGGTCCGCATAATTCTGGACAAGCTTGGAAGGAATTACGTGCTGAAACAAAGTTCCCGGGAGGCGTGCATTCCGTTGGCGGAAAGCGCGCTCTTCCACGATTTGACAGGGGCCCTACATTTGACGCATCCAGTAGACCGACTTTGGAAGTAAAGTGTGACTGTGGAGACTGTGGGAATTGTCTGGCGATCGATGAGTCACCCGAGCAAGAGTTTCCTACCGGTGCACCGAGAGGGCCGTCTCGTGACGGAATTGGAAAGCGACAGAGATTTTTGGATTTGTGCGCCCAAATCTGGGATCTGCTTCAAGAGTCGTGACAGCCACTGGACAGTGTACACACCCTTTTATCTATCGTGGTTTCTTACATAGCATACACAGAATACAAGTGTTTACCCTACATAGTTAATATATATGTACTGATCTATATACAATTTTCATACATTTACGCTCTGCCTTGGCTTGACTAGTCTAAAGCGAGAATTTAAATGCGATGTCACACAATATATCGTGCCCCTTTCCAATCCTAGAAGATCTCTCCTTGTATTTTCCGATGGATACCAGCGCCCTGCCACTTCGCCCGCCTCAACTTTAATAAGCTCACGTTCTCCGAAAGAGACCCAGCTACGCTCGGCACCAGCATGAGTCCCCTCCAAATATAACCTCCCTGTGAACGAAATCTGGTTGTTTTTCCCTACTATTATCTTCTCAACACACACTGCAGTCCTTTCCAGCTCGTTCGAAGTACTGCCCAGGCTAGTATTTGGTGTAAGACGGATAAGGTCACCGCACCATATTTTCTCGGGTCCTAGAAAAATGCCCATACAATCTGCCAAAATGCCAGCACCGGATCGTCCCACGATCTCAGTCCACGTGCAAGCAAGTTCAAAAAAAGAAGCCATGTGCTTTAAGGATTCGTCAGAAGGAGCCATCGATAACAGCGGCTGCAACTGCTGAGATGAAACGTTACCGACGAATCGCTCTGGAAGTAGAATAACGGTATAAGAAAATGTTAGTCTTTCATCGTGTAGAGACTTTTGCCATTCTCTGACAATTGATTCGCCTTCTAAATTAGACCGTCTGTCTACCACCATTGCCGGCATCCATTCGAGCTTGCATCCGACTGTGAAAAACTCTTGTAGTAATTTCCGGTCATACTGATCAGGACGATACCAAACAATCTCACCCTTTCTTAATGCATCAGAATTCGCCACATCTGTTGCCCGCTCATGATGTGTAGCCGAAACCTCAAATTTATCGGATATTAAAGACGACTGCAGCAAATCATGTGCAGACGTAGTGGCACTGAACCGACATAGCCCACAGCAACAAGTGGAGTACTTGTGATAAACATCGGACAGTATCCAAATAAGATGTGGAAGGAATTCGTTTGGACTTCGAAAGCGATTACCGGAAGGGTGGCCAAAAAGATAAACGTCGGTGCGCAGCTTTCGCCAATGAGGCCTGAACGTTCTGTGTTCGAACAGTGCGTAGCCTTGGGGGAGTGAGTTGAACACCATTCCTCGATCTGTTTACCGTTATGTTAGAAAAGCTTATACGAAGTAAAAGATATACTCACTTGGATATGCATGTGACAGCATTTCTGATTCGGCAATAGACTTCCCAAGTTTCGTTAGATACAGTCCGTACTTGCTATCCTGTAAATCAACCGGCGTATAATAGTTGATCACTCCACCGCCTCGATCTTCCGAGCTAAGCTGCTCGCCAGAGGGATAAGTGGTAACATCCCCATCTGACCAGTGCGACTGTAATATCCAGACTTTATCGGAAGCAGTCATATCGCGCTTTCGAATTGCTGGCAAAAACACCGCCTGCAACTTCTAGACTGGCCAGCCACAGAACTATTTCCCCAAAAAAATGACCACTGTAGTCCCCCACTTGAGCACCACTAGTGCACTAGAACATAATAAAAAGATGAACTAATTTACATCATATCATTTCGAAATCGTTCGGTCGTAATTCGGAACTCGAATATGTGCACGAAATGGTAGAAATAAGATCAGCGAAGTTGTAAAATAAAATAAAATAAAATAAAATAAAATAAAATAAAATAAAATAAAATAAAATAAATAAAATAAAATAAAATAAAATAAAATAAAATAAAATAAAATAAAATAAAATAAATAAAATAAAATAAAATAAAATAAAATAAAATAAAATAAAATAAAATAAAATAAAAT
>JAJLTV010000134.1:0-32593 GCA_030568405.1 Myxozyma monticola | reverse complement strand
TTTTTATTTTTTATTTTTTATTTTTTATTTTTTATTTTTTATTTTTTATTTTTTACTTTTTATTTTTTATTTTTTAGGGTTTGTAGGGTTTGTCAAACAATTTAAATTACAGCTTTTTTTTTTGATCTAGTGCGCTGCATTCTTGAAATATATAAGAAACGACTACAGCAATTGAACGTTCTTTTTGCTCGTCATATCATATGGCACTTATAATTGATAACGTTAAGGTATCTAAATATCTGCTCATGATCTATAGAACTTATTGAGGGTGATATGTACCGGTCAAAAGTTCGGTTCGTTCACTTCTTGATCCAAGAATTACCGTTTGCCGGCTGCGGAACATGCAGTCCGTATTGCGCCGGTACATCATTAACGCGGTGGTAAGAGTTCAAGTTCTTGCGTAGAACAACTTGGTAAGCAGCAGCACCTCCCTGGCGAGAAGTAATTGTAGCATACGCCAAGAAGTATCTGATGGCAGTTAGTATAGCGTCTGGAAAATATGACATCAAAAAAATACGTACTCCCAAATGCGAAACCATCTATTGCCATACTTGGCTTCAACATTGTCCTTGTTGGCCATCCAATTTCTGTACCATTTCCAGATAGTTGAAGAGTAATGCACACCAATATTGTCAACACTGGTAATTTCGAAACCAGCGCCCTCAAGCTTGTCGATTACGAATCCTAACGGAGTAGATGCGTCTGCACCAGGGAAAATGTATTTGTTCATGAACAAACCCCAGACAAGATCCTCGTACTGCCAGCCCTTGCGGAGACCAACAATCTGAAGAACGAACAGTCCGTCGTCTTCAAGCATGTCATAGACTTGGCTGAAAAACGAACCCAGTTTGCGAACGCCAACGTGCTCCGCCATTTCGAGGCAAGAAATTTTGTTGTACTTTCCTTCCTTCGGCACCGGTGTATCGCGGTAATCAAGACAAAGAATTTTGCTCTGGTCGGCAGAGATGCCCGACTCCGACAAGCGAGTGTTACCCCACTTGGTCTGATTCCTTCCCAGAGTTATACCCGTAACGTGAGCGTCGTATTGCGTCGAGGCGAAATTAGCCAAAGTTCCCCAACCACAGCCTAAATCTAAAAGTCGCTCTCCGGATTTCAATTGAAGCTTTTCGCAGATAATTCGGAGCTTGTTGTCTTGAAGTTCCTCCAACGATTCCTCCTTCGTGATATCACTGATGACGCCAGATGTGTAGACCATGCGAGGACCAAGGAACCAGCCATAAAAATCATCGCCCCGATCATAGTGGTCACGCACTTGCTCCTCGTCTAAATAGGAACCGTCAGTATCTTCGTCACTCTGCCTTTGCATCAAGGCAACGTTACGCGAGACATACCTTGAGATCTCGAGTGAAATAGCGCCTCAGGAATAAAACCGGTAAGAAAATGTTTGTAAAGCGAGATAGTGAATCGGAAAGTAGCCCAATCGTGTCTGTACTCCATCATCTCCAATGCATCACCCTTAAATGATACCTTTCCAGCAAAATAGAGCTCATGGAATGTCTCCATGGGAATCTTGTTCTGCCCTGAGTACTTCGCCGCGAGAGCAGGATCCTCAAATTTGAGGTAATGCTCAACGCCTTTGTTGGGGAACTTGACCTTCTCGTTAAGACGCGGAGAGAAGGTCGAAAGGATAGACCAGTAAGAAATCAGGAGTGGGAAGAAAAGAACCAGCGTGAAGAACACGTAGGTCTTCAAGCCCCCACCAACCTTACGCGTAAACAGGTAAGGAATTCCCAAAATAAGAGAAAACAGAGCCAAGTTGCTGAATTGCTTCGATCCGGGTCCATCAGCAGGCAGCGGCCCGTTCTTAATGGCAGGCAGTGCTGTTGTGAGCAGACCGCAGGAATCGTCTGCTGGCGCAGGCGGCGGCACCGCCGGCGTCGTAACAAACGTAAACTCAGCGGACATCACCACAATTGATAAAACAATTCAAATTGGATTTGTTTTCAATGAATTGCGGGAGAGAGCAACCTGACGAATGCAAGCGGGCTCTGGTTGAGAGAAAAAATAAATTGTAGTTCTCGAGAGCGCGTTACGAAATGTCAATCCGAAGGGCAACACGTTTGTACTTCGAGTCGCGCGCTGCAGCCGCAATGCAATTTCGTGCGCGCGGCCTCGAGCAAGGGGGCTAAAGTTCGAGGGCAAGGGTTTACTCCAAATAGCTCCAAAAATAGCTCCAATATTTACATTTTCACTTCTGTTTATATATGTCTGCGCGATTCAAACTAGTCTTCACATCACATAACCTAGTTAGCCACAGCTGCTGATTTTGCGCTGAATTCAAGCACATCACGTCTCCCCGTTAGACTTTTGTTTGGACTAAGCCCTTGTCCGACTGGTTTTCGAGAGCTTGAGTCGATCGCAGTTTACATAGCATAGGGCGCAGTCTGGTTCGTGACCCCTTCTCTGCGAGCGAGCCTTCGTGTGCGCTGACTCTTGCTTTTGCAGCTTTGACGTATAAAATGGCAAACATGCATTTCTTTCTATATGCTTTTCTGTTGGTGTTTTCGGTTTTTAGTTCCGTTACCGTTGCTCAGAGTTCGACTGTTTCGGCAACGGCATCCTCTGCAACTTCTGCGGCGGAAGTATCATCTGCGGCAGCGTCGTCTGTAACCTCCGCAACTTCTGCAACGGACGTATCTTCTACAGCAGCGTCGTCTGTAACGTCTGCGACATCTGAGTCTGCTTCAAGCGCGGCTTCGGTGTCGGTGACGTCGAAAGCTTCCACGTCGCAGGTTGCAATCACTGCTTCCAACTCGCTTAATGGAGGCTCCACTACAATCGCGATCCCTACGCTATCCACCACTTCAGCAACCTCTTCGACTACCGTCTATCCCTCCCCGACGATTCCTGTAACCTCCAACAATCCATTTCTGAAGCAGTCTACGGCTCCAGATGGTACCGTCTTTATTGCTGTAGGATCTATTCTTGGTGGTATCGCACTAGCTGTTCTTGGATGGCGCGGACTAGTTGCTTATTCCCTGCACAAGTCATTAAAGGCAACAACAGCCGGATATTCATCCGACTTGAAGACCGCAGGCTCGGCTTCGAAGACTGGATTGTTTGGCGGTGCTAAGCGCGGCGGAGCGGGTGGGTTGAGCAGCACAACTGGTACCTATCACGCTGCAGGTGCCGAGAGTTCTGTTTCACTTGATCAGCTTACAACTTCCGGTCGCGCCGTCAACACGGCTCGTCCTGTAACGGTATACGACGATCTTAGTCTACCAGCTATGGGCCCGTCCTTCAACAGTTCGACCTTCTATTCTCCGACTGCCGGCGCTATGGGAATGTCATCGGTCGGAACAAACGCGCATATGTCTGTTCTTGGTACCAATCGCAGCTCTACTTATCTTCCGGCCGGCTATTACGGAGCTAGCACGGGTGCAGGTGCAAACAGCGGCGTGTCTAACAGATACTCGGTGATGGCGCCCAGTCAACGAGCTGCGAGCCCGGCAGGGTACTCGAGGAATTTGTCGGTCACACCTCAGCCCGGACAACGAGCCCCAAGCGCTTATCTTGACCATTTGTTGGATAGCGAGCGCATTTAGATGTGGCGAACGGCTATTGGATGTCTGGGGTGCCTCATGATCGGCTTTGTTTTTGTGTTTGGGCGTCGTTGCTTTGTACTGATCGGATAGTGGTTGCTGAATTTGTAAATATACCAGGGAGTTAATGAAATCTACGAAATTGATTTGTGTGTTGAAAGAAACTCGCGGTCTGGAAACTGAAACAGCGCGTGTAAAGTAAAATATTTAGCAACTTTAAATATTGCAAACGCGCGCCATGCCTCATAGTTAACTACAACCTCAGGACACTAACAATTACCTCAAGCACGAGCAATAGTGCACACCCATGAGCGACGAGAAACAGCAGAACGTATAGCAGAGAGTAGACTGTACATAGCAGAGCCATAGCAAATTAAAGACGTTAGCAAATAGACATTACAAGCCTCGGTTAGTACATCGGATTTATCGCAATCTCGGCAACACTGATCTTGCGCTTGCGCGAGACGCGTTCTGTCTTGAGGTCCGCGGTCTCCGGCACTGTGGCTGCTTGCAACTTGTCGAGATCCATGGCAGACGATATCGCATCCGTCTGTTGAGCCACATCTTCTGTATCCACGGATGTCTTGCGCAGTCGCTTCGACCTCTCCGGAGTAAAATCAAACATCTCTGGCTGCGTTAGAAGCGTGTCATCGGCAGCTGCCATCGAAATATCGGCAGAATCCAACGCTGCAGAACTGTTTTGCTCGGAGCTTGTCGTGTTCGGCGAGCGCGACGCTGTCGCCTCGTCTTCCTCTCTAACGCTGACGGCGATGCGATGTAACTTTTCGGCCTATCAAAAATATCAACAATATGGCACATGTGAGATTTCGAAAACAGATTCTTACGACAGCTAGGAGGATCTCGGACGGATCAAAATACTTAGTCCGGAGCAATGATCTAACAGATGACGAGTTTTCGATATCCGGGACTCCAAGATTGACTGCACTGCGGGTATATCCGTGAGCAAATTTAAGAACCCCCTCTTCGACAAGGAGACGAAGAGTAAAATATGTATCGTCAGCCGACGATCCTAGACAAAAGATTAGCTATTCTCCGCGCAAACCCACGACACGCCAAAGAAGAAAGAAAACTACAGACCGGTGATTGAGGCCAGATTCGCGACGAAGTCATCCGTCATGGAGCTAACGTGTGCGAAAGTCTCGGGGTTGTACAAAATCTTGATGGTGCGCCGGAAAAGTCCCAGCGTGCTGATTTTTTCCATCATTTGCGGACTGAGTCGGGGGTAACTGCAAGAGCAGCATATAAATGTCTGCTGCAGCGCCTTGTCTTGCGCGTTCTGAAAGCCGTAGCAGTGAAGATGCTTCCAGGTCAGACATTTTGAGCATTCAACCAGATCAAAGTAATCGTCCTGCTCGTGGTAGCCACATTCGCAGGAATTGACCACATTGGAATCAAGTTCGTCGAGAAAGCTGTTCTGAGATCCCAGAATACTATCACGGCCGGCTCGGTCCCGATCAAGAATGCTCTGTTGGTTGGTATTGGCGATGGTGCTGACGGCGGGCGCTGGTGTCTGACGCATGCGCTTGGGCTGCGGGCTAGTAACTTCGGCCTTCGGAGCGCGATTCGGGATGCTGGTCTGACGCGACGCGGGTTCTGCTCTAGGCTGTCTGGCCGGAGTTTGTAGTGCCGGTGCCGATGCACGAGGAGTCGCAGGTGCGCGCGAGGCGGGACGGCTATCGCGTCTGCGAGCAGGAGCACGAGTAGGAGCTTGAGCAGGAGCGCGGGCACGAGGAGTACGCGCTGGAGGCGAAGACGGTGGAGCTCTGGTCGTGGTTGCAGGTCTGCGCGATACCGGACGCGCGGCGGCTGCGCGCGGTGTGCTGGCACGAGCGGTCTCCCTCTTTGTCTTTGTAGTCGTGGACGTCGTTGGTTTGGGCGTGGTCACGGTTGGGTGCCGAGTGGACGCTCGAGATGTCTGGCTCGCGGCGAGATGGGTGCCAATTGGAGCTTGTGAGGATGGCCCTGGCTGAGTCTGGGTCTGGGCCTGGGTCTGAACAGAATCCTCAGGCGAGTCCGCAATAAACTGAACAAAGGTTAGCAGAAGATGAGTTTGAAGAGGTCATTGGAATATTACCATGCGGCCGAGAGCTTCGTGGATCTCCTCGCGCTTGACGGTGGCCTGCGAGTCCTGGGCGAGCGAGCGCTGCGATTCGGCAATTGACTGCTCGTTCGCTCTCGCAAGTGCTCTGGCCTGGGACCTTGTGACCACGTTCGGGATGCCCCACTTGGGCTCCTGCACAGAGTCGAGGACGTTGAAGGTTGTCTGTTTGCGACGCGACTTTTTTGCTTGAGACTGCGATTGCGATTGCGACTGCGATTGTGACTGAGACTGAGATTGAACAGGTACGCTCTGCGCGTCGACTGCGAGGACGTCGAGCGAGAGGGCGTGCCAGCCCGCGGTGAGTGTGCCAATCGGCTCGCGCAAGAGCTGGTCGGGCTCGTCCGGACTGAGCGCAAAGTGCAGCTCGCCTGTGCCGGCGGCATCTTTGAACCCCGGGGGCTGATAGTCAGGCGGACAGGCCTCGTCGAAGAGGAGTTGCACAGTCAGATAGCGCTCGTCTGGCAGAGGCGGCAAGTTCTGAGTAATAAGAATGAAGCGGCGCATGAGCTGCTGCATGCTCTTGCGCACGTCGCCGCCTGTGATGCCGACCTCGAGATGCTCGCCAGAGGCCGATTCAACGACTTCGATGGTCGCAGGCGCGTCGTCGCGGTAGGACACCGAGAAAGTGTAGGACTCGATGACGGAGAGCGGGTCTGCGGGGTCGAGAAAGACGGCGAAGACGACGGCGGAGAGGTACTTGCGCTCGAGCGCGTCAAAGATGCCGAGCTCGATCCAGTCCAGCAGGGCATCCGCGTGAGGCGAGACGCCGCGCTTGAGGAGCTTGAGGCGGACGTGATCGTGCGGCGCGGCGGCGTCGGCGGCGTAGCGCAAGTCCGCGAAGTTGTCTTCGGCGAAGAGGCCGCGCAGGAAGGTCAGGCAGCCGAAGGCGGCGGAGAGGAAGGTCTGGACGAACTCCTGCGACTGGCGGGGCGTGGTGAGCAGGTCCTGCGACTGGCGGACGGGCACGCGCTGGTCGAGACGGACGCGCTGGGCCATGTTGGGCTTTGCTTTGTGCTTGGTTGGTTGGGTTCGTCGTCGGTGGAAAGGTATCGCGATAGTCGTGTCGTGTGCGTGACACGCAAGTCGCGTCGTCGCGTTGACGGGCACTCGCGCGAGCAAGTCCCGATTCGGCAAACAGATCAAGTCGCGCAGAGAGTCTTGAACAGACGAGCGGATCCGTCAGCGTCGAAAGCGTCAGCAGCTGAGTAACGCGATGCAGAGCAGCCACCGGAGAATTCTTTGCGGCGCGGGAGGAATGGAATGTGCAGCGCGAGATTGGCTTTTGTAGCGCGGAGCGAGTCGCGCGACGCGTCGCGCACGCGTCGACTGTAAAGTAAATAAATTTAAATAAAATAAAATGAAAATAAAAAAACAGATAAAAATAACGACCCGGATCGCTGGGTCCCCAACGGCCGAGCCGTCAATGCCGGGTCGCCGTGCGATCTGACGCTGACTTAATCGGCATCCACAGTTCAGCACTCAGGCCTGCCCTGTAGCTGTTGTACTTGATAGTCGATAATACTTAGGGCTCAGCAGTAATTTTACGTGAATTACAAGTGCGTGCAACATGCCGCGTTCTGCGGAAACGGAGCCGCGTCGGCTTCCAGAAGCCGCACAGCACAAACGCGTCGCCGCCGCGGCACTTGCGCCGCGTGCCTGGCGAACCTTATTGCGCGGAGAATTTGCGCGGGCCAATCAGCGCGCACGCCGTTGGGCGGCGCGCTGCTGCGTGGCGCGCACGGGTCGGGCATGGCGGACCCGGCACGCCCCGGGTCCGGCGCGCTAGGCCGCTTCGGGGCGCGTCTATTTTTACCGCGACCCGGGCGCGCGCGCGGCTTCTGCGTTTGGGCTGCTCTTGCTTAGCCCTGGCGCGGGCCGCTTGCTCGTCCTCAGCTCGCGCGCTCTTCTCTTCTTCCCACAGCCCCGTCCTCCTCTTCCTTTCTTTCTGTCCCTCCCTCCTCCTCCCTCTCCCCCCCCCCTCCACCACCCCTCCCACCCTCCCTCCCTCCGGCAGCTCGCTCGCTGTCTTCCAGCGTGTGTCTCCGTGCTCTGCGTCCGCGCTAGGTTCGTGCCCCCTGTTCTCCTTTTTGCTCCTGTGCCCGCACGCGCGTCGTGTACTTGTTCGCCCCCTCGAAGTCGCGTCACCTGTCACACTTCGCCCTTCTCATCCTCCTCGGCCTGTTTCTTCGTCTTCTTCTCTTTGCCCTTTTATTTTCTACTTCTCTGTTCTCTCTTATTTTCGTCTCGACTTTGCGACGCGCGTGCAGAATTTTCGCGTTATATTCGCGTCTTGCGCGTTACGCCTCTTCTTTTCCCAGCACGCTAACATCTCGCCCCTCAGGCCCTCTGCCACCCGCAACCCCCTCGCGCTTTCTTCGCGTGCCCGTTTGACGGTCCCTCCATCCTGAAAGAATCTCTTCTCGAGCGACTTGCGTAAGTTCGCCTACGGTCTCGTGCCAGGAACTGTTCCTGGCTCGCGTGCTGCACGAGCTGATAGAGTTTTTCATGCAGAACATGGCTTCGCGTCAGCAATACGAAGAGCCCGTCGGTCAACACCCCCAGGACGGCCAGTACTACGACGACGGCTACGACCAGCAGGCCTACGACGGTGGTGCCTACGAGTCCTACGACCAGTACGGTGCTGCTCATCCTGGTGCGCAGTACGATCAGGCCGCCCCGTACGCCGACGGACAGTACTACGACCCCGAGAACCCCAGCTACGACGGCCAGTACGACCAGCAAGGCAACTACTATCCACAAGACGGTGGTGCCGAGTATTACGATGACGACCAGTATGGTGCCGGTTATCCCGCCGACGCGTACCCTGCCGCTCCGGCAGACGTCTATGGTATGTTTCCTTTGAGCGTTTTTCACCGCGCGATTTGTCACGCGTTTTTTTTCTTTCTCTTGGTTTGCTAACCTCTTGTAGATGCTCCCATTGCGTCCAATGTGCCCTACGACACTCGTGGCAAGGGAAAGCGTCGCGGTCGCGACTCCGAAGAGGGCTCTGAGACCTTCTCCGACTTCACCATGAGATCCGACATGGCCCGTGCCGCCGAGATGGACTACTATGGTCGTGGCGACGAGCGCATGCAGCCTCCTCCCGGCTCCCGCGCTTACCGTCCTCCGTCGTCTCAGGCGTCGTTCAACGGCAACCGCTCTTCTGGCGCCTCGACTCCTGTCTATGGCCTCGACTATCAGAACAACTTCGCGGGTAACCTGCCTGGTATCTCGCGCGAGCCGTATCCGACCTGGACCGCCGACAACCAGATTCCGCTCTCAAAGGAGGAGATCGAAGACATCTTTATCGATCTCACCAACAAGTTTGGTTTCCAGCGCGACAGCATGCGCAACATGTTTGACCACTTTATGATTCTGCTCGACTCACGTGCCTCGCGTATGACGCCGAACCAGGCTTTGCTTTCTCTGCACGCTGACTACATCGGCGGTGACAATGCCAACTACAGAAAGTGGTACTTTGCTGCTCATCTTGATCTCGACGACGAAGTCGGTTTCCGCAACATGAAGATCGGAAGCAAGAAGCATACCAAGAAGTCAAAGTCCAAGATGTTCCGCAAGAAGAAAGACGCCAAGACTCCTCAGGTTCTCCCGATCGACAACCCTGAGCAGACTTTGGAGGAACTCGAGGGCGACAACTCGCTCGAAGCGGCTGAGTACAGATGGAAGATGCGCATGAACCAGATGTCCCAGCATGACCGCGCTCGCCAGATTGCTCTGTACTTGCTTTGCTGGGGTGAAGCTAACCAGGTCCGCTTCACGCCCGAGTGCTTGTGCTTCATTTTTCGCTGCGCGGACGACTACTTGGGCTCGGCTGAGTGCCAGGCTCGCGTGGAGCCGGTTCCGGAGGGCGACTTTTTGAACAGCGTCATCACTCCGATCTACCTCTACATGCGTGACCAGGGTTACGAGATCATTGACGGAAAGTTCGTTCGCAGAGAGAACGATCACAAGAAGATTATCGGTTACGATGATATCAACCAGTTGTTCTGGTATCCTGAGGGTATTCAGCGCATCGTGCTGGAGGACGGTACTCGTCTTGTCGATATCCCGTCCGAGGATCGTTATCCCAAGCTTCGCGAGGTTGATTGGAAGAATGTGTTTTTCAAGACCTACAAGGAGTCTCGTTCGTGGTTCCATCTTCTCACCAACTTCAACCGTATCTGGATTATGCACATCTGTATGTTTTGGTTCTATGCTGCGTACAACGCTCCCACGCTGTACACAAAGGACTACAACCAGATGCTTAACAACCAGCCTACGCCGCAGTCTCGCTGGTCTGCTAGTGGTCTGGCTGGTGCTTTGGCTTCGCTCATCAACATTCTTGCAACGCTTTCGGAATGGGCTTTCGTGCCTAGAAACTGGGCCGGTGCTCAGCATCTTACGCGTCGTCTGTTGTTCTTGATTGTCATCTTCATCATCAACTTTGCGCCTTCGGTCTACATCTTTGGTTTTATTGAGCTCGACGAGGTCAACCGTGGTGCGCACGTTCTCGGAATTGTTCAGTTTTTCATCGCCGTAGCTACGGTTGTGTTTTTCTCAATCATGCCTCTCGGATCGCTCTTCAACTTTGCTAGCAAGAACAACCGTCGTTATGTCGCAAATCAGACTTTCACTGCATCATTTGCTCGTCTGAAGGGCAACGACATGTGGATGTCCTACGGTCTTTGGGTTGCTGTGTTCTTGCTCAAGTACGTCGAGTCTTACTTCTTCTTGATCTTGATTTTGCGTGATCCTATTCGCAACTTGAGCACCATGACTCTCTCGCGTTGTGTTGGTGAGAAGTACTTCGGTGATGTTTTGTGTCGTCAGCAGGCGCATTTCACTCTGATTCTCATGTTTTTCACCGACATGATTCTCTTCTTCTTGGACACTTATTTGTGGTACATTATCTGGAACAGTGCGTTCTCGGTCGCTCGGTCGTTCTACCTTGGTGTTTCGATCATGACACCCTGGCGTAACGTGTTCTCGCGTCTGCCTAAGCGTATTTACTCTAAGGTTCTCGCTACCACCGACATGGAGATCAAGTACAAGCCCAAGGTTTTGATTTCTCAGATTTGGAATGCTATTGTCATTTCCATGTACCGGGAGCATTTGTTGGCGATTGATCATGTGCAGAGATTGCTCTACCATCAGGTTAGTAGTTTGGTACCAACTATTTTTTTTTGAATTTTAATTCTGACAAACACATTCAAGGTTCCGTCTGAGCAGGAAGGCAAGCGCACGCTGCGTGCCCCGACTTTCTTCGTCGCGCAGGAGGATCACTCGTTCAAGGCTGAGTTCTTCCCTACCGGATCTGAGGCCGAGCGCCGTATTTCTTTCTTCGCTCAGTCTCTGTCTACGCCTATCCCTGAGCCCCTGCCCGTCGACAACATGCCTACGTTTACTGTGCTTGTTCCTCACTACGCTGAGAAGATTCTGCTCTCTCTTCGTGAGATCATTCGTGAGGACGATCAGCTTGCCCGTGTTACTCTTCTGGAATATCTCAAGCATCTTCACCCATCCGAGTGGGAGTGCTTCGTCAAGGACACTAAGATTCTCGCTGAGGAGACTGGTGATTACAATGGCTCTGTGGCTGGCGAGAAGGACGAGGACGAGGCGAAGAGCAAGATCGACGACCTGCCTTTCTACTGTGTTGGTTTCAAGACTGCGGCGCCGGAGTACACGCTCCGCACTCGTATCTGGGCTTCGCTGCGTTATCAGACTCTCTACCGTACTGTTTCTGGATTCATGAACTACTCGCGTGCTATCAAGCTTTTGTATCGCGTTGAGAACCCCGAGGTTGTTCAGATGTTTGGCGGTAACACCGACAAGCTTGAGCGCGAGCTCGAGCGCATGGCTCGTCGCAAGTTCAAGTTCCTGGTCTCGATGCAGCGTTTGGCCAAGTTCAAGCCTGATGAGATGGAGAACGCTGAGTTCCTTCTCCGCGCCTACCCGGACCTTCAGATTGCTTATCTGGATGAGGAAGCTCCGTTGAACGAGGGTGACGAACCTCGTGTTTTCTCGGCTTTGATTGATGGACATTGTGAGATCATGGAGAACGGCAAGCGTCGCCCCAAGTTCCGCGTTCAACTGTCTGGTAACCCGATTCTCGGTGACGGAAAGTCTGACAACCAGAACCATGCTTTGATCTTCTACCGTGGCGAGTACATCCAGCTTATCGATGCTAACCAGGACAACTACCTCGAGGAGTGTCTTAAGATTCGATCCGTTCTTGCTGAGTTCGAGGAGATGACGGTCGAGAATGTCAACCCGTACACGCCGGGCGTGCCTACTACTGATTTCAACCCGGTCGCTATTCTCGGTGCTCGTGAATACATTTTCTCTGAGAACATTGGTGTGCTTGGTGATATTGCTGCTGGAAAGGAGCAGACGTTTGGTACTCTGTTTGCGCGTACTTTGGCGCAGATTGGAGGAAAGTTGCATTATGGTCATCCGGATTTCTTGAACGCTACCTACATGATTACTCGTGGTGGTGTGTCCAAGGCGCAAAAGGGTCTGCATTTGAACGAGGATATCTACGCTGGTATGAACGCGCTTCTGCGTGGTGGTCGGATCAAGCATTGCGAGTACTACCAGTGTGGTAAGGGACGTGATTTGGGTTTCGGTTCTATTCTCAACTTCAACACCAAGATTGGTGCCGGTATGGGTGAGCAGATGCTGTCGCGTGAATACTACTATCTCGGCACTCAGCTTCCTCTGGATCGTTTCTTGTCGTTCTTCTACGCGCACCCTGGTTTCCATATCAACAACTTGCTCATTATCTTGTCGGTTCAGCTTTTCATGATTGTTCTTCTTAGTATTGGTGCTCTCATGCACGAGACTATCATGTGTTCGTACAACAAGAACACGCCGCTGACGGATCCTTGGGTACCTATTGGTTGCTACGAGACGAAGCCTACTGTTGACTGGGTTCGTCGTTGTATCTTGTCGATTTTCATTGTGTTCTTCTACTCGCTTATTCCTCTGATTGTTCAGGAACTCATGGAGCGTGGAGTGTGGCATGCGGCTAAGCGTCTGTCTAAGCAGGTCATGTCTACGTCGCCTGTGTTCGAGGTGTTTGTGTGTCAGATTACCGCTAACTCGCTCTTGACTGATTTGACTTTCGGTGGTGCGCGTTACATTGGTACCGGTCGTGGCTTTGCGTTCACGCGTATTCCCTTCTCGGTTTTGTTTTCGCGTTTTGCGGGTCCTGCTATCTACTTTGGTTCGCGATGCTTCGTTATGTTGCTCTTTGCGTCGCTCACTGTGTGGAGTGCGGCATTGTTGTGGTTTTGGCTCACGCTTGTGGCGCTTACTCAGGCTCCGTTCTTGTACAACCCGCATCAGTTCGCGTTCACGGATTTCTTCCTCGACTACCGTGATTTCGTCAGATGGTTGTCGCGCGGTAACACCAAGTGGCACAAGAACTCGTGGATTGGATACTGCAGACTCATTCGTACTCGCATTACTGGTTACAAGCGCAAGACTCTTGGTGATGAGTCCGAGAAGGGCATTGCTGACGCTCCGCGCGCGCACTTTACGAACATCTTCTTCTCCGAGATTCTGTCGCCGCTTCTGATCGCCGTCGTCTGCACGGTTCCGTACTTCTTCATCAACGCTCAAAATGGTGTGACTAATGCGTCAGAGACAAACTCGGTCATTCGTCTCGCGATCTGCACTTTCGGTCCTATTGCTATCAACGCCGGTATGCTAATGTTCTTCTTTGCGCTTGCGTGCTGCGCGGGTCCGTTGATGAGCTTGTGCTGCAAGCAGACGTCTGCGGTCATCGCTGGAATTGCGCACGGTATCGCAGTCATTGTGCAGATTGTGTTCTTCGAGGTTATGTGGTTCTTTGAGGGCTGGGCTTTCAACAAGGCTCTGCTTGGAATGATCGCTGCCATGTCTATCCAGCGGTTCTTCTTCAAGTTGCTTACGTGCCTCGTGCTCACTCGTGAGTTCAAGCATGACGGTGCTAACCGCGCGTGGTGGTCTGGAAAGTGGTACGGTACCGGTATGGGATGGCAGGCGTTCACGCAGCCGTCGCGTGAGTTTGTGTGCAAGATCGTCGAACTGTCTATGTTTGCTGGCGATTTCATCCTCGGACACATGCTTCTGTTCGCGCAGGCGCCGATTGTGCTCATTCCGTTTGCGGATAAGTGGCACTCGATGATGCTCTTCTGGCTGCGTCCGTCGCGCCAGATCCGGCCGCCGATCTACTCGCTGAAGCAGACCAAGCTGCGGAAGCGGTTGGTGAAGAAGTACGCGACGCTGTACTTTGGATTGTTCTTGTTGTTCTTGGCGTTGATCATCGCGCCTGCTGTTGCTGGTAAGTTTTTATTCTCGATCAAGGAATTACGATGGGGGACCAGAGTGCTAATGAATGAACAGGTAAATACGTGCCCTCGACGTTTGCGGACAGTCTTCCTGAGGCGTTCTCGGGTCTTATTCAGCCGACGGGCCAGGACCACAACGACACCGGTCCCAACGCGCCATCGTCCGTTCTGGCGTCGTACTCGAGCATGTCGTCTGCGGCGCGCAAGTCGTCGACGGCGGCAGCGAGCTCGACAGCGTAAGGGGCGTGGTTCAGCATACGGCACTAGGAAGGGAGTTGAGGAAGAAAAGTGTCGGAAATTCAAGAAAATCATTTCTTCTGTATTATTTTATTTGCCGGTTTTGGGGTCCCGGGCCAGGACGACGTTGAAGGGATCAAGTGGTATAGAAGAGGTATATTGGTTTAGTACTGCTCTGTGTAAATTTGTATTTTGTTGGTTTTTTATGATTTATATGAGCGCTCTAGGCGGGAGAGTGGTTTGTAGGGCTGTTCTGCTCGCGAGAGTGGAAGGAGACGGGTCCGAAGAGAATTGTTAGTATAGTTTGAATTACATGACTTTATTCGTTAACTTTTCGTGATTTCACAGGAGCCTGTTGCCTGTTTAACTGTCGTGATTTTTAATCCTTCTCAGTTCTGCCTAGATCAATATTAAGAGCAAAAGTTGATCACAAAATGTCCGGAGAATTTGGGTGGAGCGTTTAAAAAAAAGCGGCACTTGTCTATTTCGGGACAGTCACGTGAGCGGAGCGCGGCCCGACAAGTCTGTTTCAATATCAGGTTTGGCACGCGATTTGGAAAGACCTGGGCGGCAAACTTAGCGAAACTTGAAATTTGCGTTCTCTGTCGCCTGTTGGGCTCTGAGTTTCAGGTGCAAAGACCAAAGAGCAAAGTAGTTTTTAGCGATGCGCGGGCGTCGAACAGTGTGCCTGAGTGCCTGAAGGTCACGTGCGCGCAAATCTGGTCGAGAACCGCGAATCGCCACAACTGGCCACCCGCAGCTCCCAGTTAGCAGTCCCGGGCTCTCCACACAACCGTCCCCTCTCATCCAGCTCTTCGCCGCCTTCTCCTTTACTCTTCCATCCATCTTTTGCTGCTCCGGCCTGCCATGGACTGGGACAGCCGCGGACCACACCGGCCTCCGCCGGGCTTCGACGGCCCGCCCGACGACCGTCCACCCTTCCGCTTCGTACACCCGTCGGACCAGGGCCCCCCGCCCGATAACCACTTTTCACACCCCTTCCATCCTCCACACGGCGGACCCGGGCATCACGGCCCGCCTGGCGGTGGACCACCAGGGGGCCCGCCTGGCGGACCGCCGCCGTTCGCGGGATTCGACGCTCTCCACCCGCCGCCGTGCTCCTTCAGCAGCCTCTCCCCCCTCTCAGTGCTTGTTTTCTGCACGTCTCTCACAATCTTCTTCCTTGTCTGCCGATTTGACCGACCACGGCGGCGAGGCGGCGTCTGGTATGCTCTTTTTTTTGCTTTCTCTGACTATGTGCTGTAAATGTACGACCTGTTACTTACCTTCTCTTGCAGGATTTTCGATCTTTTGCGGCAAATCATTTCGGAGACCGCGGCACGACTACTCTTCTTCTGCGTTCTCATCCTGTCGGTGGCGCCGCCTAGTTTCGACGATCCTGTGCTCTGCCGAATTGCGACTGTGGTTCAGTTCTTTGATGTCGTTGTTGGTATTCCGTTGCTCTACGTCTTCCACCGAGTCGTCTTTTCAATCTCCCGCCGCGTCGCGCTAGGCAGTTCGCGGTACGTTCTCGACGACGAAGTAGCGCGATCAGGACTTTTCAGCGGATTTTACGGCTCACCTTCTCGTTTTGGTGCGTTCTTCAAGCAGACCGGGTTGATGGTGCTTGTCTTCATTCTGACCAAGTTCGTAATCTCCTTCATCATCTACTCCGCCAGGTCATTCGACTTTATGCTAGAGCGGCTACTGCTTGGATGGACGTGGAGCTTGGGTCCCGGTGCCGAAGTGATCATGGCCGATGGTGGCTATCCGTTAATTTTTTGGACGGTCCAGTTTATCGCGGTCGACCGCATCATCCGGTACAGGCCGGCACGCGGCAACAAGAATCACAGTGAGTTCCAGGGCGTCTCCGACAGGTTCTCGACGCTTGAGTCGGGCGTTTACCACACCGATCGATCACGGTCCCATGGACACAACCGTTTCCAGTCCGTTGAACTGTCTCCCGTCTCTGCGCCGCGAGAGGAACTTGGCCTGTCTGAGAACCCGGGATCAATGCCAATAGATTCCTTCGCGAGATTATCGATGGAGCGCCAAAGCAGTGAGATGCATGCAACCTCCGCGTCTCGTAATCCTGCATTTCCAGCAAGCGCGTCAAGAGCTTCTATCCTCACTACGCTTCTAAGCCTGCCGCCCAGATCAGATCGCGTTGGCACAGACGCAAATGAATCGTCTGGATCAGTGGATTACTCTACGACTATCCCAGTATCGGTCTACGCTGCTACTACACAACCGCCGTCATATGAGGGGGCCCCTACCACAACTGCGCCTGCATCTGCTCCGATGACGACCGCTCCGCTCGCATCAGCCTCATCCCTGGATGCTCTGGAGTCAGAAGATGAGCAGGAAGCGAGTACCGAAGAAGAGCTGCCGACGTATGATGACAGCCAGCGGCAGGCACTGGCCTTACGCGAGCGCGATCGCCAGCGTATTATGGATGCCAAGCGGCAATTCTTATAGCCCTGTTTTTTTGAAAATATGGATGATCTTATTTTAATGAGTTGGAGTGGTTTTTCTATTATGGCTATTTGTTTGGGAAGGTTAGCGTTTTTTTGTTGCTATTTGTCCGGGGGCTATTCAGGCCTATGTATGATTTGATTTCCTTTTTTTGCCTGTTGTTTAATTCCACGTTTGCCTTTATTTATTTGTATCTTTTGCGTTACGGGCGACTACAAGATCAGCAGTACAACTGGCTATCTATGGCTGTATGGCGTTGCTTGTCGTTTATTTTATATAAAAAACAATGTATCTACATGTTTAAATTTATTACTTTCAATCTAATCAGCTCGTGCTACGCACGATCTACGATCCGTTTATTTACAATCTATTCAAGAGTTTGGGGTAGAGCCATCCAAAGACGACCTCAGGAGCATTTCCAGTACACTGCGGTTCCATGGTTTCCGCACACAATCGTCTCTTCAACCTTTCTGCCCTTCTTTGACTTACCCGCGCCAAGCTGGCGGCGGGAGTTCGTAGCGTCAGGCGCGACTGGTACGTCCAAGACAACAGCGGATTTCTTCTTGCCCTTCTTCGTAGAAGGCTCGATAACTTCAGTCATGAAATCCTGCATGTAGTCTGGCTTTGTCGCGTTGCTGCGTTTGCCGTTTCCAAGCTGGAACCAGTCGTTGGCTCCCCAGACCATGAGTTGCCTCTGGGTCATGGAGCCTGGGGCGGTTTCGTTGTCAAGGACAGCTGCAATGTGGCGTTTGCCGATGCTGACGTAGCGGATGGGAATCTCGTGACTGGCCTGGTCCTTCTCAGAGTCTGTAAATTTGAAAAAACTCCATTAGTTACCACAACAAGCTCCTGTTAAGAGTAAAGTTCCTCACATTCAGTAATACCGCTCAATGAGCGCACGCGTATAGGAGTGCCCAAAACGTGGACATATCTCCCCGATCCGTGTTGGCCGTGTAATCCAGATCCGCAAACCCATAAGTCTTTTTCATCCTTCTTGAGATTTCTCATTGCGAAGAACGTGGTATCACCGCCCGCCGCTACATATTCGCACTGTACGTTCGCAAGTCCACGCACGTTATACAGTTTATCCAGAGGAACCCGTTCGGGAATTGGCATAAATGCAGTGTCGATTGTGTACTCGATACCAAGCTGTCCATGCAGGTTCGATCCAAATGTCCATACAAGGCCCTTGTCTGACCGTAACACAGAGTGCTGAGCACCAGCGGCGACCTGGACGATGTTGGTTCCACGCAGCGAAGTGATTTCGTGAAGAGTGTCAGGTATAATCGAAGAATCGGAATCGTCGGTGAGAAGAATCGGGACACCGAGTTGGCCTTCGGTGGAGTAGATTGGCTCAGATCCAGTAGCTGCACTAAAGACACGGCCCTTGGAGGTCAGAAGAAGCAAATGCCGTTCACCTGAGTCGATCTGCTTAATAGTTTCAGACCGAGTCAAAGGCACGTTAAGCTCGGTAAAAGTAGGACTGGAGCTCCAGAGACGAGATAGCCATCGTTGGCCCTTCTTCGCTTCCTGCGCATTGGCTTTCTGTAAAGCTTTCGATCCCGGTAGTGAAAGGACCTTATCCCCCGAATCGGTCAGCGCGTAGATCCGGCCGGAACTTACTGTAACGCTGCGGATATTTTTTCCAGACAAAGAAAGCTCGGGGACAACTGCCGACGAGTCGTAGCCTGCTCCCCATTGCAAAAGATCACCTCGAGCGGTTACAGCGACTGAAAAAAATAACGTTAGTTCCGTTCAACTTCGTGTACAGGCTTGGAAAGTACCTCCAAACTCGTCACCGAGGACGAGATCTCGCAACTCCATTCCTTCGAAATACGGGATCTTGCGCGGCGTCTTGATGGCTTCATCTTTCGAACCGGGAGCAACAACGTTTGTGCCATTGTATCCCCATGCCCAGACTATTCAAACTTATCAGCTACAACGTACAATGCCGAATATTGATGTAGAACTACCAACCTCCGAGATCCTCAATCTTCTGCTCGGCTTCAATTGTCGAGTTCAAGCTGTAGACGACGGCTGCAAATGTAGCTGCACCAGCAAGTACGGCGGCTGGCATATAGCTCTTTGAACTTGACGCGGACCGAATGCCAGCTGATGTCGAGGCATTTTGCAATCGTACGGTAACTGGACTCCGGTGAACACTGTTGAATGCTGACTTTGGCGAAGCAAGGCGCCGCCGGACGGCTATCCGTAGAGCTTGGCTCATGTCTCTGCTATTCGAAAACCAGAACTTGGGTAGCAACTATGCGGTCGATAATTAGCGCGGTAATTGCAAATATGCGAGCTGCTGCGAAACCTCCAACGTGGTATAGGTCCCCACAAAAATAACTGGAAATTTGAAAAAATGGAAGGTATAAAAAAATGGCATCTGGGCGTAAGAACATGGGGTTCGTACACGAGAACTCCCAACTGCCAATTTACCCGGATTGAAGAAAAATTGTGAAGCCTCGAGATGGGATTAAAATCAACAACTCGCACCAATAGATTTTGCTGTAAGCTGTTCTTTACACGCTAAAGCTGCTTCAAATCAATCTATTCCATAATGGGTTCCGTCAAGAATCCTAAGACTATTATCAAGACGCGGCGGAAAACTCGGTAAGTTCACGTTACGGGCTTGCGGTACCTGAGCAACTCGCAGACTAACGAGAGTGCAGTGATTTGGATCAAATTCACGAAGACCTTGCTTCCGATGCTACTGTCAAGAAACTTCTGAACCAGCCTCTGGATGAGACTAAGCCTGGTTTGGGACAGTTCTACTGTATTGAGTGCGCAAAGTATTTCGAGACGGATTTTGCACAGACTGTGCACCGACGAGGGAAGAATCACAAGCGAAGGTAGGATGTGACTTTATACGACGGGGTTTGGCCCGAAACGATTATCTAACATACTATTGCCTTACAGAGTCAAGTTATTAATGGAACAACCGTATTCGCAGGCTGAAATCGACGCTGCTGCAGGACTAGGCGTCGAGAAGTACGCGGAGTTTGTAGCGAAATACGAAGCGACCAAGAAAGAGAAAGAGGAAGCTGCCAAGACTGAGAAAGCGGCAGTGATGGAAGTAGAAGTTTGAAAAGCATTTTTGCTTTCACTTTGGCATGATTTAAAGGATTATGGCGTTGTTTTGCTGGTACGTTTTGGTCGCCGGTCAGGCAAGTTTTCTTTGGTTCGTCTACGTTCATGAGATGCTGTGCGGTTGGGAAAAGCAGTTGAACTCGTTAATATATTTAAGTGCACTAAAGTTTCAGCACATTTGCAGTTATGTACATTGCAAAACAACTAAAGTACAAACTGTAAGTTTACAGTGCAGCAGCTTGAGCTAGCCGGTCACCTCCTGGAATCCAGTATGTCCAGTTGCTGCTGAGTGCTTCTCCGCCTCCCGCTCTCCAGATAGCATTGATCCACAGTCGGTACACTTGATTGTGAACTTTGCAACATCAGTGAAATAGTGCTTCTTCCGCAAGATCTCGCCTAGCTTCTTTGTAGATGCCATAACCTCTTCGCCGCTCTTGTCGTTCTCGAATACGGTTTGATCAAATTCGGTCATTCCATCGACACCTTCAGGAGCCAGTGCAGCCGTGTCGTAATGTATACCGCTGTAAACAAGAATAATGAATGTCGATTGGCCATCATTAAATGAGTCTATCCGACCAGTGGCGACGTCTATAGAGTGTATAGTGACACCAAAATGGTTTGCAAGGATCGCAATCTCGATAGCGCCGCCCCACGAGTTGGGCCGCTGAATCCATTCACAGTACTCGTCACGTTTCTTTCCGAGAACTGCGTCAGAATACTCTTCTGGATTTTCGCTGATGGTGGACGCCACGAGCGAGCGGAGGTCGTGCATGATATCAAAGTTCCGTAACAACGCGTAGCCAATGGCGCGAAACAAGCACGAATTGTCGTCTTCCATCACTCGTAAAACGACAACATTGCCTACACCACAAGCCACTTCAGGTGCGCTCTTCTCCTCTAACTCGGGTCCCCTAGATCTTCCCTTGAAATATGGCGGTGGCTTTGAACTGGAGCCTTGTGGGATGTCCTGTTGTACATCGGCGGGAAATGAGGCGCCGAATCCGCGTGCAAGACGCACGACATCTTCAGGTAGTTCTGCTGCAGTAGCGGCCACTGGACCAATAGTGGTAACAATGAGCTGGTCTCCGGATCTGATTCCCAAGTTCGAAAGTGGCACGGATGTCTGTGCGAGGTCTATCGGTTTTGGCGGGAAGCCAACCTTGATCTGGATCTCGGGCGCGTCTGAGAGCCCGTCGAACGCGTACGCTTTCTCGAGAAGATCTGCCACCACCGGTGCCTCTGGAAGAGTCACGACCTCTGATGCACCCGAGGGGAATCTGATTTTGAGACGCATGCAGGCAGTGTAAGTAAGTACGTATATGTAGAGAAGACAGTACAGTTCACAGCGGAGGCGATGCGGGCTCTTCGAGAAGACAAGCTTATGGTGAAGCCGCACGGCTGCTATGACAATTGTGCACGTGATATCGAAATGACGCGCGGCTGGGTTCTGCATTTCGAATTATATTGGTGGTTAACTCGACGATTCTCTTTTACTTCATATATCCACACCTATATATATACCTGATAGTAGCGGTAGCACAGATGTGCAGCTGATACAAATGGCGCAGCGTTTAGATGCCTCATCTGGCGGCGCCGGAGGTGCCGGCGCGCTATACGGAGCGCGGTCGGTCGCGCAGTTATCGGCGCTGGCGAACGAGTACGAGTTTGATCCTTCCGTGCACCTGCGGTATTGGATTCGCTCCGCGAACGCGATTGCGCGACAGGCGCAGGTTTATGACGATGAGCAGGCGTATGATGAAGCGTACGTGCTGTATTTGCGGTATGCTCAGCTGGTGCTGAATACGCTGCATGGGCATCCGGAAGCGAAGAATGCGCCGGAGCGGGCGCTGCTTGTGGGCATGTCGAAGGTGGGTTGTTCGTAATTACTCATTTTGACTCTTGTGCTTATTGATTACTTAGAAACTTCGACCTATTTTGGCGAGATTGCAGGAACTGAAGCCGCTGATTGAGAAGTTCAATGCGGAATACGAAGCGCGCGCCGAAGAGGCTGCTCGGCGGCGAGCAGAGCTGGCGCGTTTGAGAGAGGGCGATCGCAGTGGGGAAGATCTTGCGGACTACGGATCGACGACTGGTGCTGATGTGACGGTAGACATGCGCGGTCTTGGAGCGGTCGAGAATGCGGATCTGTTTGGGCAGCGGCAGCAAGGGCAGTATGATGTGCGGCATGAGCAGGCAGACAGAGCGCCGCAGACCGAGGACGCACAGTTGGATATGTATACCATGCTTCCGTCGCGTAGCGAATCCCGACCGAGAACAAGCCTACCGGAAGTCCACATTGCCCCGCCGGAGAAGCCCGGCAAGATTGCATTTTCCAATCAGGCAGTGCCGGCAGCAACTGCCGCGATCGAGCACAAAGCGACAGCGACGACAGAAGGCGGCGCGCCGCTGCGGACGGTGTTTGTGCCGGACACGCTGCGGTCCTCGTTTCTCGAGCTCGCGCTGGCCAACACACGCAAGCAGCTCGAGACGTGCGGGATCCTGTGCGGGATCCTGAACCGCAACGCGTTCTTTGTCACGCATCTTGTCGTGCCCGCGCAGGAGTCGACGACGGACACGTGCGCGACGACGGACGAGGAGGGCATGTTTGCGTTCCTGGACGAGCACGACCTGTTCACGCTGGGGTGGATCCACACGCATCCGACACAGACGTGTTTCCTGTCGTCCGTGGACGTGCACACGCAGAACTCTTATCAGCTGATGCTGGCGGAAGCGATTGCGATAGTTTGCGCGCCGCGACACGAGCCCTCGTGAGTGTTTGCTTGTTAACCTGTTTACCTAAAGGTGATGTCGAACTGACTGATGATAGATGGGGCGTGTTCCGGCTGACGGACCCGCCGGGGATCAAGGCCGTGACGGCGTGCCGGCGGCCGGAGACGTTTCACCCGCACGAGGAGCGGAACCTGTACACAAGCGCAGCGTTGCCGGCGGGCCATGTTGCGGTGCGTGGCGGGCTGCCGTTCTCTGTGGTGGATCTGCGGTAGACGACGTAGTCGTCGTCTGTAGCCGGGCCAGGCCAGGCTGCTGGGGTTTGCGGGTTCATAGAATTAATAGGGTTTCCAGGGTTTCCAGGGTTTGTGCCCACCGGCAGGCACGTGCCGGCGCGCCACAACGTTAACAATAAAATTTTGGGTGCGCGGCGTCCCTGGCGCTAGGCCGCATGCGGCTAGCGCGGCCGGGCCCTGTTTCGGTTCGTTTCAAGGCGGAGACGAGACGCGGCTGCTGCTCGCGCCCAATTTTACTGCGCTGCGTCTATAAAACAATCCGCGCCGGCCGCTGTCGCTGTTTCGCGGTCGTTTGCGCCCGTATCCCTGTCCTCGCGCCCTGCCGGAGGTTTTCTGCTCTTCGTCTCCAGCACGCGGTGTCGTCTGCACAAGGAACTCACGGGTCTCGTGTATACAGCAAACGGACACAGAAGCAAAAACACTCCGCCGTCCGCTCGGCTTCACGCGCTGGTTTTGCCCGCGTAATGGCCGTTCCGCCGCGTTTCTGGCCGCGCGTGCTCGCGCTGCTGCTGCTCGAGCTTGCGTGTGTAGCCAGTTCGCATGCCGCCTCCTCCTCCGCGACCTCCTCCTCGTCCTCGTTCTTCACGACCAGCACGCCCTCGATCATCACCGCGCCGGCGTCGACCTACACGTCGCTGCCCTCCGCCATCCTCATCGACACAGCGTCGCCGACATCCTCTTTTTTCCCCTCGTACGTGTTGCCGTCGTCGCTGGACATCGCGAGCGCGACCTCGTCGGCTTCGCTTTCATCCCTGTCGCCGGAGCAAACTGCTTCCGCGTCTTCTTCTCTCGTCATCTCCAGCACCGCAGCCGCTTCCACTGCTTCCACTACTGCCTCTATCTCAGCTTCACCTTCAGCGTCTGCTTCATCTTCCGACTCTTCAGCTTCCTCATCGTCCTCTACTACCCGCACTTCCTCCAGCAAAAAGACAGTCATTATTGCAGTCGTCGTCTCCGTCGGCGGCGCGCTGCTCGTCGTGCTCGCCGTGTTTCTATATCTGCGTCGCCAGCGCAAACAAACGCGCGTGCGCCTTAACTCGGCCTCTGCGGACGTCGAGAAGAGTGCGGACGCGGCCAGCAAGGACAGCAACAAGCCGCAGGCGCATACACAACTTCCACCAGCACCACCGCCCGCACTACAGTCACAACAACCTGCACTAAACCCGCGTCGCGCTGCTCCGCGCCGGCCACAGCGCGCCAAAAACGACGCGCTGCTCGCGAGTCGCGACCTGCAAATATCCGGTCTGCGCAACAAGGACCTGCCGCCGCCTCCGCAGCCGCCGCTTCCGCGCGTGCCTTCCTCGCCCTCGCGGTCGTCCAGTCAGCCGTCTACGCCGCTCTTTGGCGCGTTCGCCAAGCGCTGGCCGCGCCAGGTCGCGCCGGACCGCAAGTCGGGCTCGGAAGAGAGTATAGGGCGGGCTCGGTAGTTTGGTTTAATAATTTTATTGCTCGTTGGACTTGGCTGCGGGTTGCATTTCTCTTTTTTTCTCATTTTCGTCTTCATCATCTTCATTTTCATCTTCATGGCTGGATTGTTTTGTTTGTGTTTTTTACAAGGACTGCGCGTCGTGTTCGTCGAAAGCGCGTAGAAGCGCTCAGGCGCGCACTTGGCGGCTTCATAATCTCTGTACTATCTCTCTCTTGTATCTATGATATCTATCTACCTCTTGCATCTGCAGTCTCCCTCACCCACTCCTTGCCATTAGTGACCAAGCAGACCCTGGGCCGTGTCCCGTATCGTGCGACATAGAGTTTCGCTCGGGGAATTTTCGAATTTCTCTAATTTCGAACGCGGCTGCTCTCGTTGCTTTTTGCGGCTCAGTGCGGCCGCGACAAGGCCAGACCGGCTTAGTTACGGTGACGGTGTCCAGGTTAGCTGGTGTACAGGATTCGCAGATGCAGGCAGTGCTGACTATCGTGAAGAGGTCTTCTGCTCCCCCATTAAGGCATTAATGGTTGATAGACCTCTCCAGAGCCCTGGACCGCGTTAAATTATCAAAACACCGCGACCAGGGTCGTGCGCCCGGTCCGCAAGCGAATCCGAGCAGTGACAGCTCGTCTGAGTTTCGCTTTGTGGGCGAATTAGAGTCTTTCTGGTAATTTTAGTGAACAAAATCGCCGTATATCTGTTCCTCTATCGTAGCTCGTCAAAATGCCCAAGCCGCCGGAATCAACACTGTACTAGTGTACTAACAGTTACGAGCAACTGATTGTAATTTGTAGACGACGAGCTGTGGTCCAGAGTCTGCAACTAGAGTACTGGGTGGTCCAGAGTCCAGACATGAGCAATCTCAGTCAAACTCTGCCTGCAGACAGCCTGCACGTCTCGTTTCATCGCCGTGGGCCTGGCATAACCATAACTACCCTGCATGTAAAATTTTAGTGCGCCCTTCCAACATGCTCATTAAACTATTCAGCACATCCGGGCGTCACACACGGCGCGTTCCTGGCTACCTAAACCGACTATATTTATACAGATTATCCAATCTACAACTACACCAACACACGTTAGAACAAAACTTCACAACTCCAAAACACTCCCGAGCGTGTCGGACAAAATCAGTCAAATTGCCAAGTCACTGGCAGACTCATCATAGCCAAGTATCTTATGGCGCAGTCGACCGTCGTGAGATTGTTAAAAAACAAATTGATCATCATGTAAATGTCCGACACGCTCGTCCTGTTTCTTTTAACGTACCATTGAGCACATCCAGTCAATACTTTAAAAGGTAAAGATATCTATCTGACGGTCAGCATGTGCAAAATCTCTCCGCGCATCAACGGCCGTCGAGATCAAGAATCAGAATAAAATGTCTCGTCAACGAGTATCTCGGACATATGCTTGTCATTGTTTTTGAGTATCATCATATTTGACTCCGCCCATTGATCGCGTCGTGAAAAGAATCAGAATAGAGATCATACCTTGCTATTGACTACCTAGTCCTACACATCAAAAGAAAAACTACCAGACCAACTGCTCAGATCAGCCCCATGTTCAAAACACGCCGCCCAACAAAAAAACAAATGGCTGCAACAAAATCAGTCGCGTGGGTTTTCTAGGCCCACTTAAATGCATTATCGCTCATGGTGCGCGCCAATAAAGACGCGATCAGTGCCCAGTGCAACGAATCATCCCAGAATGCCGGCCAAATACATCATAAAGAATAATTGATTACCTACTATATTCCTCGTTAGTATCGTGTGCCACAAAACAAGCAGCTAGCGAGAAATATGTAACATTGATCAGAAGAGGTGCCAAAAAGTTGTCGACATGGAGATTCAGTCGGTAATTCCAACATAAGTTTTTGTTTCATCATCACTAGAATGCCCATATTTCTCGCGTGTTCATTGCCATGAAAAGAAAAAAACGTACCATTGAAATCTATAGACCAGAAAAATTGTCGAGAGCAGAACGGGGTATCTATGCGAACAGTTAGCAAGCGTCCCGTAGTCAACTAGAAAAACCTCGACGAAGCGCCGCGCTCGGAACCAAGTCTCATGCTCACTGAAATATGCAACTGATCAGGCTGACATGCAAAATCTTTCCGATCATGTTTGTATCACATACTCTAGTTTGAATTAAGCGATTGGTTGGTCATCATATTCAAGTCGCAAGTCAATGCAGCATGGACAGAAGCAGTCGGTTCCGAGACGGCATCGCTTTCGCAACAGTGTACAATAAAGAGGTGAATCAAATAACATACCATTAACAAAAAGTACAGGCTAGCTGCGAGTCCAACATCTGAGCAAGCAGACAGCTGTGCAGTTGCACTAAGTTATAGAAGAGTGCATTTGTCTATGTGACAACTGGGGAAGCTGAAAAAATTCTGCGCTGAATATTTGTAGGGCGGCCGCGGGTAGGGTTTGACTTAGGGCTGGGCGCGCTGACATAAAGCAAGGGTCTCGTGTGTAATCATGTGACTTCTGGATGACGCGAGTGGCGCGGCGCGGGCGGGTGGAGAACCGCAGTTCCAGAATGTACGCCGAGCCGTCGCGTTGACTTGATGCGGTGACTTCAATTATACAGCCGCGAACACCGTCCAACCCACGCCGTGCCTGCTCCCTTCCGGGCATTATAACTAGCACCAGGAGTGTCATTTGGTGTGTTGCGAGTTTCTTGTCGAACGCTGTTTCTGCTGGTTCTATTTGGTCGTGCGTTTGAAAGGTATGTCTGTCTCAATGTGCTCGCGCATGGAGTCGCGAGGCTCTGATCTGAGAGAGCGTCGTCTCTCCGTCGTTGCTGTCGTGGAATCGCAGTACATACATATACTGACTTGCAAAGATCGTCACACTATTCTCTGCGGGAGTGATAATACCGCTCTATATAGCACGCAATGGCTAGTCTACTGGTATGTTGCTCTATTCCCCTGACGCTGGTCCGATGACTTGTCGGGCCACCATCGTCCATAGTCCATCATGTCCTGGCGTATCTAACGATGTCTTTCACAGCTTCGGAGTGAGCTAGCTCGGGGAGCGAGCTCACGATCGTCATCGGTGGTCCGCTCGTTAATGTCTAGCGCGCGGACTCATTCGCGAAATGCATCCACTGCGGCACTTCGCCACGCATATCCTCGGACGACGCTGCTCGGGTTTGAACGACCTACTCCCTTGAAACTGGGAAATACACTACAGAGCGTCGGATACTCACGATCGATTTCTAGCTGGAATGCTCGGATATTAGCCGCCAAGGAACAGAAAGCAAACCAGCATGCCAGCGACCCGGACATCCAAGCTGACTTCTACACCGTCCTGCTCGAACACGGGTTCCCGCAGGTTGTCGTTGAGCGATTCGAGAATCCGAGTATCGCGCATAACAAGGAGTGCGAATCGTACTATTTCCAGGCTCTTGAGCAAATAGGTGATGGCAAGAAAGTGGCGACAATTCGTCAGGAGCTTGCGCAGGGTGGGGATACAGTTCAAACTGCAGCGTGGTCGCGGCCCGGAAACGGTTCTGGGCTGAAGAGCGACCCGATCCATGTCGTGCTTCAGGACTCCAAGGGCTCTCTGCTGTTTCGATACGTGAAATTGGGAATCTCGCTTGCCGTGACTGCGTACTTGGTTCTTACTGCAGTTGCCCTGGTCACCGAGGGTTCGAGCTTGTTCAAGGGACCGCCACAGGCAAACAAGGATACCTCACCCACTCAGCCTACTGTCCGATTTTCGGACGTTCACGGAGTTGATGAAGCCCGTGCCGATCTTGAGGAAGTGGTCTCGTTCCTGCGAGATCCGTCAAAGTACACTGCTCTCGGTGGTCGTCTGCCAAAGGGTGTCCTTTTGACCGGGCCTCCTGGTACCGGTAAGACGCTTTTGGCTCGTGCCGTTGCCGGTGAGGCTGGTGTTCCGTTTTTCTTCATGAGTGGTAGTGAATTCGATGAGATGTTTGTCGGTGTCGGTGCTAAGCGCGTTCGTGAGCTATTCGCGGCCGCGAAGGCAAAGGCTCCAAGTATTGTCTTCATCGATGAGTTGGATGCTATCGGTGCGCGCAGAAACTCGCGCGATCAGGCTTTTGTGAAGCAGACTCTGAATCAGCTTCTTGTCGACCTGGATGGGTATGCTTATCTTTTGGCTTTCTGATCTGTGACGCGGGCGGTACTAATGTTGTTTTTTAGATTCGCTCAGTCTACTGGCGTCATCTTTATCGCCGCGACTAACTTCCCTGAACTCTTGGATCCCGCTCTTACCCGACCCGGCCGTTTTGACAAGATCGTGCAAGTCGATCTTCCGGATGTCCGCGGTCGTATTGCGATCTTGAAGCATCACATGAAGAACATTCGCAGTGGTGACTCAGTCGATGTAGATTCAATCGCTCGCGGAACTCCTGGATTCTCTGGCGCTGATCTCCAGAACTTGGTGAACCAGGCTGCCATTTACGCGTCTCGGAACAACGGAGTCTCTGTCGAGACTGGTGATTTCGAATGGGCAAAGGATAAGATTTTGATGGGTGCTGAGAAGACGACTATGGTCCTGACTGAGGAATCCAAGCGTCTGACTGCGTTCCATGAGGCTGGACATGCGCTGATGGCTATGTATACTCCCGGTGCTACGTCGCTTTACAAGGCTACCATTTTGCCGAGAGGACGTGCTCTGGGAGTTACGTTCCAACTTCCAGAAATGGACAAGTACAGTCAAAGCAAGAAGGAGCTGTTGGCTCAGATTGATGTTTGCATGGGTGGAAAGGCCGCAGAGGAATTCATTAACGGTACCGAGAACGTGACGTCTGGATGCTCGAGTGACCTGCGAAAGGCTACCCAAGTTGCGCGACAGATGGTTACCAGCTACGGCATGTCTGAGAAGGTCGGGCCTGTCGAGCTTGCGGAGGAGTGGCAGCAGTGGTCAGCTACGACTCGTGAGATTGCTGAGAGCGAGATTCGTGATATTTTGCAAAAATCGGAAGAACGAGCACAGAAAATGCTGCGAGACCGCAGTCTCGAGTTGAATCGGTTAGCAGACGCGCTGATGGACTACGAGACTCTGGATCGGGGCGACATCGAACTTGCCGTGAAGGGCGACAAGCCGAAGAAGTCTCTGCCAGAGCGGAAGGAGATTGTGGCGAAGAAGTCGTCTGGTGGCAGCGCGCTGTTCCCGAAACCTGCACCCGTGGCTACGCGTGATTCGTCGGTTTGCTAAGGTAGAAGGGGGAACGAAATGGCTGGTTTGAGAGAGAGTAATTACTTTGTTATATATATGCACCTTGTCTCCTACGTATACGAATCATATCCCATCATACTGTGCTTTTTTTGGTAGTTAATACATCATACTCAACTTCAAGCTGCTGCTACTTCAATTTTAGTAACGTGCAATCTCGTGTTCCGTATTGCATGGGGGCGTAATTCAAATTGACCACATGCACGACCACGACCAAGACTAAATTTAACCCTGACCCCCGGATGAGAACCCGCGGATTCCGCGATCATCAACCTAGCCAACTTCTAAACCACGAATTCACCTCTGGCCTAGCCATGCTGCACACATAATTCCGGCGACATCTTTCAGCTCTCCCAAAAATCGTGATTCACTCCCGAGATCGTCCTGCGGTATTGAGTTTCTGAGTTTCTTCGACCTTGCGCGTCAAAGCTCCGTGGGCTGCAAATGTTGTTGATTCGGTCATTGGGCTGACATGGCGAGGACGTCTATCCCACTGAGTTTCGCGATCTCTCTTCGTCGCTTTCGAAATTCTACAGAGGAGAGCACTATATGAAGGACGATTTGATGTGGATCTTGTTTCTGTTCTGTTCTGTCGGCCGTCCTGACCTTGTACCGCGGTGCGGAACGAGCGAAGCCCGATGCTGTGAGTTAGCGTCGCCCGTTGATCGCGGTACAGGATCTTAGTGAACGGTCAACTGGAACTGCCTTCTAGGGCTATCACACAGCTGTATTTACGGTGCGGACTTGAGCGACACCCGATACTGTGGGTTAGTGTCAGCCGTTGATCGTGATGCAGGTGTTGTGATGGCCCGCTGGCTGCCAGTAGTGTTGTCAGTGTTGTTATGGTATTCTGGGATCTGGGCGCGTGTGATTTGTGCTCTCCTCTGTAAGGACTCGTTCTTGCTGCTATTGTTTACATCCGTCTTGCGACGCCTCCGGTAGCTAATCCCGATCTCTGTTTGTCAAGCTTAAGCTAACCAACTTTTATAGCTGTCGTACTTGTTGCTTCATTTCGAGGTCCGTTTGATCGACGCGATTCACTGTTTTTGTCTCTCGAGAAGTCTGCGTTTTGCGAGTCCTTTACAAGGATCATATCTATTCTACGACGTTACGAGTTTGCACTTTCATTTGCTCTGCAGCCGCTGCTACTATTCGACCGCATACCATCGCCACGCATCACCACACATCGCCACGCATCATCATCCGCCGCATCACCGGGAAGGCTCTTGCCACGTTATCTACAACGACCTCACATATACTGGGTTTTCTGTGATTATCTACGCCCACTTGCATGTTAGCGCAGAATCGGTTACGTTATTTCATCGGCGGTCATCAGGAGTGTTGCATATTGCTCGTGAAGTTGGAGTCAGGTTGAAGAGGTTGGAAAGGTTGGAGGGACTAGCTAGGAATGAGTGGGATAGAAATAAAACACACTGTTTACAATGCTAACTTATTAAATATGCACTTTGCTCATGAAGTTTGAGCTCTCATCGCAAAGATATCTGTTGGATTATGGGATGGCGTTCGGAAGTGCGGTATCACCGTTGGTCATATGCGTGGATGGAAATGCTGTGAATCAACTACCACATACCAAATCAATTCACTACGTTTACTTCCAGGCCATGACTAATAGACTATGCACAATAGTCTCTCTATACTTGAGATCAAGCAAGAGTTGGTGAGATCAGTGGTATTTACAAGTCGCGGATGCGGGCGCATACTGTGGCGGCGGGCGGCCTCGAGCAGTGCTCTATTCTGGGTCGACTGCCCCTGCACATTAACCGCCAAACTGCGGACGGCGAGGACGGGAAAAGTGGGAATCGGCTGGAGGCAGCGTCCGCGAGAGCGCGATCGCATCAACAAACCAGGGTTCGGGCTCGAGCTAGGCAGCATGTAAACAACGCGTGCGACGCGCGGTTTCGTGTTTTCAGAGAGCGGATCCGCCATCAAGTCAACATTGATTTGTCTGTTAAATTACATTGATGCATAGAGCGGAATTAGGAGAATATTGTCGTCAAAGAATTATCACAATACGAGCAAAACTGGCGGCAGGATCAAGGGCCAAAAAGTGCGATTTCGGGTGTTCTGCCTCAAAACAACCCATGTTTACCACGCTCCAGCGCGCCAACCGTCTGATCTGCAATCCTCCTGACGCCGATGTTTTGTTGTTCTTATCTCGCTCTTCATTTTATTACCCGAAATTACTTCTTCTGACGACGCCAACACCTCCGAATTACGTGATATCGTGAGGTCAACATCCCAGTTCTGCGGTTCAAGCCCCTCTGGCTCTGAGCCAAACGCTGCGCAATGACGCAATTTGCCACCCACGTCATTGCTTAATTAGCCACGCCGCGCTCTGATTGGCTGCGCCGTGTCGCGTTCGACGCGTCGCACGCGTCACGCGCGTCAACTGATTAAGTTGATCAACTCCCCCCGATCGGACTATAAAATGACGGCCTCCCGCCCTCTCCCGCCCTCTTTCTTTCTCTTCACTCACCACTGCCTCTTGGCTCTGACGACAACACAAGGCTTCTTGCTCGGCCTCTGGCTTGACCTGCCTTGCCTCCCTGATGCCCGCCTACCTCTGACTATTGTCATGGCACATGGGTCTACCTCCTCCTCCCTCTACCTCTACCTCCTACAACCTACCACCTCACACCTTCACGACAACATGATGCTTTTGCCGTCGCACATCAACAAGCCCTGCCATGCATCGCAGGCCTCCGCCGCCAACGCGCACCTGTCCCATCGGGACCAGGACCCGGAACTCCTACCACGCAAGGCAAGTGTCACTCACATGCCATTCACCGATCTCTGCTAACCACACAGCACTTCAAGCTAGGTTCCGACGACTTCAATTTTCTCAGGCTGCACGCGTCTGTCTTGACGGATTCACGAACCGTGAGGTAAGTACGCTGTTAAGGACCGCTTTAGGCTCTGCCTCCTACCGCATCGGATGAACGTATCCCCCTCCACGAGACGCCGGAGTGTGCCGACCTAGAGGCCTTGTGCTACTGGTCAGCCTCTCTTAAGAATGGTGGTTGGTGGGGGCTCTACGGAGAAGTGTACTCGTTTCTTAGCGCGGATTCGACTCTCCAGGTG
>JAJLTV010000133.1:0-32652 GCA_030568405.1 Myxozyma monticola | reverse complement strand
ACAACAAAGGCTAAACTCCGGCGCTCCGGATCGCAACTGCGCACAATCAGATCAGGAGGAAACGACACCGGTCCAAGCCATCTCAAGGTTCCGTTTGAAACTCCGCTGCGGTCCTTCAGAAAGAGACGCGTGCCACTCAAAAGAAGTCGCCAGTCCGGGATCACGCGAGAGAGAGCATGAAGATGCGTAATGTAGCTGCAAAAGTTAGCAAGGTTTTCAGAAAGAAAAAGTAAAGAGAGACTTACAAAGCGTAACAAATGACGTTCGCCCTGATCCCGGAAAGGTCAAGGAAGGCGCCGCCGAAGGTCGCATGAAAATATCGCCATTAGATATAAAAGGTTGCCGAGCCGTGAGGTGCGGATGCAGAGAGTCATCAACGCGGAGATGAGGAGGTAGAAGAGAGATGAGGTGCCATGTAAAGTAGAAGTAGAGGCAAGGTAGTGGTAGGCTGTTGGCAAGGCCGAAGAAAGCAAGCCATGATGGCAGAAAGGCGGAGCAGCGCGGCAGTAGAAGTGGCCGGCTGCTGGAGGCGCGGTGCTAAGAGGCGGCGGCAGATGGGGAGGAGAGAAGGAGAAAGCGGGCGGGAGAGGCTCTTCTTATAGTCGTCCGGAAAGTGGGCCGGTGGCAACGGCCGGAGGAAGTGGGCGGGTCGTCTGACCCCGAACACCCGGGATGCATTGCTGGATCAGGTCATTTCTCGCCCGGGATTCTGAATCGGGCCAGGCAGTTTCCTAAAGGGGAGATGCAGCCGGTGTAATTAACTCCGTTGCTCGGCTATGACGGCATTTCTGAAACACGAGCGGGGTCGGGAGCGGAGGAACATTAGGCCGATCACGTTCTGGCATGTGAAAGCGAGAACGAAACTCAAATTCAGGCCTCGCGGCAGCCACGAAAAGTCCGCTAAAAGTGCACGAAGCGCAGGTTTGAGGCGGTGTGGAGACACCGTTCGACATATCGAAATGTTCCAGAAAAGCTTGCCAGTATGGCTGTGGCGCCAGGGGCAGCAAAAAGCGGGCAGAATAGGCGCTGGGGGCGGGAATTAGGCTGGAAATGAGTCGGATTGGCCCGAAAATCGACGAAAATGGCCTGTCTTTGGCGCTTGATCCTGACTCCATGTTTTTCCATTTGAACTGTTTAAAAGATTCATAAAATACTTCTGCATCTGCTCTTTCTAATGGTGTCATTTTCAAGTAAAGATTTTGCCGTGATCGTGGTGTATTCTTTGATCCAAAACACTCACTCCCGGCCCTTTTGCTGCCGCCCACCACCGCGCCGCCGCCGCTGAGCCGCGACAATTACCGCCAGTTGATTCCTGCACGATGACGTACGATCGGATCGCGCGATCCAATTTGTTGTTTATTGCCGCTTTCAGCCGGCGTCAACAACGCTGCTGCTCGTCGTGAAATCCGGCATCACATGATTGACATTTTGTGCGACCCTGGAATTTCGACAACGAGTAGGGCGCGCCTGGTAGTGATGATGGGCGCCAGTAACTGAATAACCCCCTTTCAGCCAGCACAATCCCTCCAAATCAAAGTGATCCCAGCTACATGAAGACAGATGGAGTGACGACGAACGCAACAGAAACAGGATCGCCCGCGACGGACATGCAAACACAGCCATGTTCACCGGGACATTAGTAGGACACCCGTGTCGCATAGATCTATCTACGTTTATACTCTAACTGTGAGTATAGCACTTGCAGAGCGCACATAGGCTGTAGTGTTATCTCGTCGCGACAGCTCGCCCATATTTGCATAGTAGCGTCTACATTCCAAGCTCCCGCACGTTCTGCGTGTTGTAGCCATACTGCTAGAATTCAGTTGCCCCAGCATGCGAGTTGGAAGTGTATGCAACAATAGGATAGCCTGGCGTGATGAATGTGTCCGAGTAGGCCTCCGATAAAACAAAGCAATGCAACAGAAAGTGAAATAGGAAGAAAATTGTAACTTTGCAATCTATAATGATGAAACCAGAGTAATAATCTGAACTCCGAAAGTAATAAGTAATTCCGTGCAAACAATTCGGCACGCAAACATATCCACTAAATGAAAAGGCAACATATGCATGAACAGATGCAAATCGCTGATTACAGGAATCAAGCAGACCGAAAGTGATGACTGAAGTCTCAGTTGATAGCGTTATCTTGGTTGAGCTACCCAGGATCAAACAACATCAAGCTATCAAATGAAACCTCACTTGAACAAAACTCGCGTTCAATAATAGATATTGATAACTAGAACATAATTCAAAGAGATGAATGCTGAATTACACTCATGACTTTCTCCGCTAGATTATTTCTCCACAACAGAAATCACATACATCTATGCATTCAGACCTAAACCCTTAATCAACGTAAGCGGGATTGTTTACATTTTGATAATGCAACGCGGCTCATGGTAAACAAACATATACTGCAAATCTACCGCCTCTCGATTTAACACTATAACATACATATCTACACACGCCCGCGCTTACTTATAACTAGCTTATTTGCAAGTTTTACAAGATGGCTGCAGCAGTATCGAACATGGCAAGTATGCCTGCCGACTTCTCGCCCTCGCAACAGTCAGAGACCCCGGACGCGTTCGCAGCACTTCACAACAACATCCAGTCTCTATCTGCGGATTTTGAAGAATGGTCCACCAAACGATCTTCTATTGCTCTTGAAAGCACCGCTACTCCGGCTAAGAACAACAACTCTCTTACCGGAGATTTCGACCGGTCCAACGCAGCCGCGATAGAGTTCGAACTGAAGGACTGCCGCGAGCTGTTTTCAAAGCTGAAAGTGACGTACTTGGAACAAGAAACCAAAGAAGCGTTTCTTCGCGTGATACTGGATGACGAGGATGAAGAGAGTCTGGATAAGGCTCAGAAATCGAAAATGTGGCGGATAGGACATGATGAGATTAATGAGGTCGCGAAGCACAACGTGGAGCTGAAGCGTGTTCTGGTGGAGAAAAAGCAGAGCCTGCAAAATATTTCAGATGAGATTTCCACTCTTATCGAGAGTGTCTGCCAACGTATGTACTGCTTTTTATTTTGATATGTTTTCTTTCCATATAGCTGACTTGGTTTAGGATACGAGAAGTTGAAGGAGGATTTACAAGAGTCGGAGTCACTGTTGGAAGAGATCGAACAGATGAAGGTAGAGCTACAGGAACTAGAGACAGCAGATGACGAAGTCAAGGACTTGCATCAGACTCTATCTCTTCATGAATCTCAAGCGTTTCTCGCCGACCTCAAGTCCCAAGAAATTCAACTCGACAATGACATTCACGCCTTGAAGCACGACCATATCCCGGAGAAGACTCGTCAACTAGAGCGGCTGCAGATCAAAATCACGGACTTGACTGCCTTGGCGAAGCAGCTTACTGAAGCTGCTGATCTATCTACGCAAGTGAGACTCGCTGAGATGAAGGAGGACCGAGTTGCTAAGCGCGAGGCTCTGGCGAGGTCGATGACTGAGAATATTCGTATCCTTCGGACATACTTGTTTATCAACGATGTTCAGATTGATGACGCAGCTGAGCAAGTGACTTTGTCCGGAAACGATTCCAAGGGACGTCCCTACGTGGCGAAACTGAAGTTCGTGAAGGGACGGTTCTACAATGCCTCGGTGAGTGCTTTTGTTCCCATCCTTCCAAATGATGCAGACTGACAAGAAATTTAGGTCAACACAGCAGCAAACGTGAATTTGGCAAGCGCGATCTCTAGGGCGGTCGAAACTAATGAGGTGAGAGTATTCATGGAGGATCTCAGATTGGCGCTGCACAATTGAGACGCAGAAGTAGAATGAGATCCGAGCGGCTCGGATCTATAATGTATGCTCAATTCTATTATGTTTTATTAATTATTCTGTGAAATGTAATCCGCTACTCGCTTGGTGCAGGACCCGGTGCTCGTTTCATGTCTTCCATGGAGTTACGGCGGCCCCATCCAGATGGCTGACGTCTGTTTAAAGAAAATGTCAGCGAATTTGAGGCAGAATAAGGAAAAAAAACTCAAGATGGGCACGAACTTCAAAAATGCACCGACGGCTCCAAGGTAGCCTTCGTGTCGCAGAAAATACGCAATTTTCTCTCCGTTGGACCAGAATTTGATGGCATATGATAGCGTATTCATCGTCTGTGGATGGCCCCGAATAAATGATCCTCCAAAGTAGATATGCTCAAGATTGTATCGTTGTGCTTGTAGATATGCAATCTGTCCAATATTGTTACTGTAGCAACAAGTTAGCATTAAGTAGGTCGCAATCGCACTTCGCTATATACCTGACAGCATATAATAGGCTTCTGCTAATATCCTCGGCCTTAAAACGCGCCGGGCTAGGAGAGCTCGGGTCAGACTCGGTTGGCAGGTCACTAGACATGCCAACCAGGTCGCCTTCTGAGTTACTAATTTCCACTCCATCTTCGGATTCCAGCCGTTTTTTGAATACTTTGCCGAAACTGCTGGCAATTGTTGATGATTTGAGACCGATTCGGCCGTAGTCGGTGCCGTAAATGTCACCAACGAGCATATCAACGTTTGTGTTATCGCCTTTGGACGCCATAAGAAGCATTTCTGTGTCTGGTTAGTTCGTTGCTATGGCTGTTTATAATAGTAGCATACCGTCAAATGATTTGGCACCAGTGAGTAATGATAATAGCCCCCAGAGAGTACCGCCGCCGAGCTTTCCAGAGTCATTAGCTAGTCTTATAGTTTACTGTAGACGACAGAACTTACCGATGACCCGCCGATTCGCTTGAATTGCCTTGGACCGGAGACCATTATCATGCTGACGCCTGAGCCGATATTGACAAGCTAACAGTTAGGATGACATACTTGAAAGACACAAATGATATAAGCTCACCAGGTACGGATAAATATTAGGTTGTCCTGTAACGAAGGACATGGGGTTCTGTTCGCTGTATGTGAATACCTCTGAAGGTATCTCCGTAATGAAAAAGTCGAGGCCTGCTTTGTCAGTAAAATGCAACAGAGAGACGAGCAGGCAAAACCGGGCAAACAAACCAACTATTAAGCATTCCATTTCGTCTTCGCGCCATATCTCCACATCCAATTCGGTCCGTAAACGATCGTAAAACTTGTAGGCTCCACCGCCTGTGGCCATGATATAGACCTGTTGCTTTTCCCCCGACTTTGTCAAGTCCGTAGTGCCGTCGATTGACTTGCGTTTCGCGGATATCAGCTTCAGCATGAATGCAATCAGCTCGTCCATGTTCTCGGTTTCAAACATTGTGAAATTTATCCTGCCGCCGACGCTGTCGTGGTCGCGTGTGAAGAACACGATCTTTGCCAGGGAACCGCCAATCTTGGTTAAGCATCAGCACCGCCAACCACAGATAATACCCAAACAACTCCACTTACGTCAACAGCGATGTGCGATACCTCGGCCGTATGGTACGGCAGCACTATGTCGCGATTGTGTGTCTTGCTACCCGCGCCATTGGAATTGGCAGTCGCCAGCGGCGTGTTGGCGGACGATTGCGAGACTTCGTCGTCGACGATGAACGCGCCTTCCACGTTGATGCGTATTGAGCCCGGATACGGAATTCGGCGCGGAGACGTGGTCATCGTTAAAATGATAAATGCAGCGTTCTTCGAGTAGTTTGAACTGGAATATAGATTGCGACAGCGCCGACGGAGGCGCGAGGTGAGTCAAGGCAGGACCGGTGAGTGCGATTACGCACGCGCTGAAGGGTCTGAAGGGCGGACAAGCCTTAATGATGTACTAGACGGGCCCGAGAAGCAAGAAACAGCAAAGCATCAGCGGAAACGGAAGAATGTAAGCGCAGAAGTCGTGGCAGTCATGGGGAGTTGAATACTTCAGAACGCGCTCCGCCAGGCCGAGGGAGCAGAGTTGGGGGTCCTCACCCTAATAATCCTAAGGCCTAAAACCTCCTGAGCGCCGCACGCTGTTTCTGTCACGGCGCGCCCCAAAATTGTATTTTTTTTTATTTCTTTTATTTTTTATTTTTTTTAAACTTTTATTCTTTTATTTTTTTTTTTTGTTTTATTACGCGTCGGGAAGTCCTCCCCCAATTTGTATCATTGCATCGTCGGTCAATTAGCCACTGTATCTCCTGGAGACATACGGAATACGGATCGCGCCAACATGCGCGACGCGCTCTTGTCTGCGCCCCCGTCGGGCTTCACGGCACCCGGCGGCGGCGTTCCGCAGGCGCCGTCGCGCTTCCGCTTCCCGCTGCTGCGCTCCGTCTTCGGCTTCGATCCGGCCACCACCGCCGTGCTGGCCCATCTCAGCAACGTCCTCCACCGCCAGAACGTTGATCATAAAAACCTCGCGCTATTTGAGAGCCAGTTGCTGGCTCAGATACGCGGAACGATAATGACCCGCAACCTGGTCGAGCTCGAGCGCGGCGTGAGCTTCTGGCAGAATGAAACGGCAAACAAACATCGCCTGCCAGAGCTCTCGCAGCCCTTTCGAGACGCAATTCGCGAGTTCTACCTGCAGGCTGCGTGGAAAAGGATTCCAGAGTACTGTGGTAGCGATGTGCTACCGCTACTCAGCAAAAGTACGTGTCAACTGTCGCCGGATATGGGACCCCTGAAGCTAACATTTTCTAGCTGTCGCATCCCAGGCTTCGAATAGCACAGAATTGCAATCTCGAGAACCGAGCAACACGATTCCACAAGCTTCTGGTGACAGTAACAGTCAGCCAAGGACGTCTGTGTCCGCGAAACCGCTCAATACTATACCCAGAGCCTCAACAGTGCCACCGGAGAAGGTGGCGGCCGTTCTGCCAAACACTCCTGCAGTGGTCGAGGGAAGCGCACAGAATGCCGCGCCTTCTGCGAGTCAGCCCATGGCCAGAATTTATTCTGATATTGCTCCACGACCACCTACTTCAAGACCAGGTAGCGCGGAAGCTAGAACTGCCGCTACCGCTGACGCTATTCGGACTAGCGTGGCCAGGACTGTAGCGGTTGTACCTCCGCGAGTCCGACTTTCCCAACCGATGTATGCATTTATAGTCCTTGATTTAGATGATCCCTTAGCTGACTGATTTAGTATACTACCTTCTCAACGGCTGCCTCAGCAACCACCTCAGCAACCACCTCAGCAACCGCCTCAGCAACCGCCTCAGCAACTGCCTCAACCACCGGAGAGTCGTATTGAGATTCCTCCTCTTCAACAACCATCAGAGAGCCACATTGATCTTTCCTCGGACGATCCTATGGAGCCCGACACCGAAGAAATTAGAAAAATGGAGTATATGGCGAAGAAGCTTGCAGCTCTTGAGGAGAAAACGACGCAGGAGAAACAACGACAAGCTATGCGTCTTAAAGCATCATTGGCAGACGAAGCGAAAATCAGGGCCAAGCGACTAGAGATCGAGCAGAGACTTGCTCAGTCTCGGAAACGTAAGCATGATCGGCTATCACTGGGAAGTACTCAGTCACCCGAGCCTCGTTCACTTGACAGGAATTCTACTCCAAGCGCTGCTTCTGAGGCTATGGCGGAACCGTCGAATATGCAGGTAGCCCAGCCTCGCGCGCCTGATTTGCATACACAGAACGGGACTCTTCAGTCGGGAGCGGTAACTTCTCAAATAGTATATCCTGCTCAACCAGGAGCAATTCCGGCTGTACAGGCTCGGATCTTCGATTCGCCGATGCTTACTCCCGAACAGGTACAAAGATTACAGCTGCAAATTGAGGCGGGCCAATCTCATTCGCGTTCAGGGCACTCCAGGCTGATTCATCAGTCCGAGCAGCCCGATTCCGGCCATCTCCAATTATATCATCAGAGTACGCAGCAGAATATGCAACAGAATAGTCAGCGACGGTTTCAACAGCAATTGTATAACCAATTGCAACCGACCCAGATGACGGCACCGCAGACTCAGAATGAGATTGCTCCGGCCATGCAAGTTGAACCCCACCAGATAGGCTTGTCTGAAAAGGTCCAGGAATGGCATAATTTGCAGGGATTGTACTCGACACTTCCGATTCATCCTCCAGTTGTGCCGCAGACAAATTATCCGGGGAAGATCTATTTCTTGCCGCGATTGGAACTGCTTTTTACGTCACATCTCAGCAAGGATGTATCTGTTGTAAGCATGGCGTTCTACATCCCGAATCAAATTTTAAAAGAGGGCTTGGTCACCAATGCGTACAATTATGGAGAGAATATAGTCCGATTTTTAGGCTACCTAGGAGACAATAAGGAGTCAGTGGCGTGGCCTAGCCTGACTGTTTTGGTTAATTCAAACCAATTCAGGTTGAAGCATGTTGATTCCAGGCCCGACCAGCCTTTGAATATTGACGGAACGAGAATCAAGCAGGGCAAGAACATTGTTCAAGTCCACTGTACAGACTTCCCCCAAAAGTTTCAGCAACAGATCTACAACATGTCGATTGATATACAGCAAGTCGTTACACGCGAGCACATCTCAGGTATCATCATGTCGCGATTTTTTGAAATAGACGAGGTCAACGCAGCCATTGCGAAAACGCTACAGTCCGATACGAGCGCCGAGGATGATGATTTGCAAGTCGTCACGGCACATTACACGTTATCATTAACGTGTCCAATGTCTTTACAACGAATGAGAACACCGATCCGCTCATTGAGATGCAAGCACGTGTCCTGCTTCGATATGGATAACTACCTCGAATATTCACACACGTCATGGAAATGTCCAATCTGTCTCGGCCCATGTTCTCCCGACACATTGAGAGTCGATAAATTTTCTACATGGATGCTGGAAAACGTGGACCAGCGCAGCAAAGCAGTCCGGATCTTTCCGAATAATAGTTTCGTTCCAATTTTGGGCGACAGTGGTTAAAAGTGGTGACCTTGGTATCTGGTTGTCGGCGCATTATTGCTTTGGGGTTATTTGGTTTTTGGTTAGCTTTTGCATGTGTATTTTTATTGCATTTTTGAAAGTACTGAATACGTAATTCATTAATCTTAGTAACTATTTACTATAAAGGTCACAGGAGTCAGGATAGAGTGAATAGACTATACTCTAAATCTCTAATAACTCTATAGTGATTAAAGAAGCTAACTAGATCCGTATTCTTCTGTTGCTTTGGTTCTGCAATTTTCTTGCGCGTTGGCCCTCCGCTCAAAACCAAGACCAATCTGCAGCCAAAACGAGGCGGCATTATCCTCATCATAAAATACGTCCACCTCCTTTCTAGAAGTACAAAATGGTAGACGTTTTTTATGATGAGGATATGCCGCCACGTTTTGACTGCAGGTTGGCTTCTGTGATTAGCTATTCAATACATGCAACTTCACCACACTCCACCTCCTTTCTAGAAGTACAAAATGGTGCTGGGATAGTGAGTGACAGAGCATACTTCTGCACGACAGAACGTTTAATCAACTTTGCATCGCGTCGCCACAGCATTGGTTTAGTCTGGATCTCCTAGTACAGCAACAGCACAACAACAACATCAGAACCCGCAACTGCGCTGCTCTAGCCATGCCCGGCGCTAGAGCGGTAACAGGAACTAACTAAATGAGCAAAGAGCGTAACAACACTTATAGGCTCAACCCCGACCTGAGAGGCAAAACCTGGTTTAAGTTGAAACAGTCGAGAAGTGAGAGTGAACAAAGTGATATATTATATTGGCTGCTCGGACAAGCTGTTTCAACTTGAAACAGGTTTGGATCGAGACTCACAGTTCCAGCGCAAGAGTCAGGGGTATAGCCACGTAGAGTAATCCACGGGGTATAACACGGCAGCCACTCGTTGAGATACATCTTGCATTCTTGCTTATAATCAGAAAATGAGGTACTATAGTGACTAGAAGTCCGGGGATCCCATGCCGCGAGGGTTCTCGTTCCAGGCAAATGCACAAAAACCACAACTACACCGCTCAAAAGAGTAGAGACAAATTACATGAGCAGAAATGCAGAATTCAGATTGTTTTGCGCACCAAGTCATTTAACCAGCTTGTTATAAGAGCCAAAACCCGGACCAAGAGGCCGCAAAAGAGGGGTCCAAAGGAGATTGTAACTTCAGGGTTAGGGTCTCAGTGTAATTTTTAAATTTAAAATTTAAATCTGTAAAAGTTCACGCGTTGAAGCGGCTCATCGCAATCGCGATCGAGTTTGTGTACACCGATATGGACGTATACTCATGCACAACAGACCACATTACATCACCATATCAATCCTAGAACTCCATCGACAGATATTCTAGTCATATAGAACAAGTCAATTACTCTATCTATTGCTTTGAATGCAAAGAGACGCGGGAATTCTCAGCAATTGATACTTTCGGTGTTTCCGACATCTCGGGGCTTATCAGCCGTATATACACACAACCGAATTGAATGGCAGCAGCCGCCAATTGAGACTGCACAAAGGTTACGAATACCACAATCACAAAAAACAAAAGAAGACGATTAAGTCGAATACTTTGCGACAATAATGACGCGCATACTTACGGAAGATGTCAAGGCGAAGTTGGCTGACAATGTCGCGGGCTTTTCAAAGATCAACTTCAAAGATGCCGGAAATCGGAGTAGAGACCATTACAAGACCAACATGTCGCAGCAGCGATATAGGATACGGCAAACGCTTTTACCGCTAATCCGGTGGGAAACACCCCGATTGTGGTGGATACAGGTGAGTTCTTTGGTCGTTTACAAATGCATGGATGTTGACAAGAGAACAGAAAAACTCTCGTTCAAAGTTCTGGGACGATTATTTTGCGCTTGCTGCGAATCTAGGAACACATACTTTCTTTGTTATCATGCTACCAATGCCGTTTTGGTTTGGTTATGCTAGCCTCGGTCGGTCGTGCGTATTCATCTTGATTGTTCGGGGATAATGGTCGGGTTAACTAACTGCGACACAGGCTTGTGTACGTCCTTGCTGCTGGTGTTATATTCAGCGGCATGATCAAGGACTTTTTCTGGTATATATTTTTTGTTTGCGAATATACTTGCCGCTACCAATTGCTAACCCGGTTTAGTCTTCCCCGACCACTTTCGCCGCCTCTTCATCGGATCACAATGTCCGGATCGGCTGCCCTTGAATACGGTTTCCTCAGCACTCATTCCACCAACGCCGTTTCAGCCGCGCTTGTAATTCTATACACCGCGATCGAAAACAAAGACTCAATGTCACCCATGACTCTGATTCTCATTCAAGTTCTGTCCTGGGTATACATGATCAGTATTGTTCTCGGCCGGATATACTGCGGTATGCACGGTTTTCTTGATGTCGTCGTCGGCACAGCGCTTGGTGCCGTGTTATTCTACGTCAGATGGGCGCTTCGAGACACGATTGACAATTTTATTCTTTCCCGAGGCGCAATAGTCCCCTGCGTGCTTACCCCAATCATCCTTATTCTTGTCCGAATCCACCCCGAACCCGTCGACCCGTGTCCTTGTTTTGAAGACAGTGTTGCGTTCGCTGGCGTTGTTTTGGGAGTCGACCTCGCGTTTTGGCATGCTTGGGATAAACCGTGGGCATCTGTTGAGCCATATATTGGATACATCCCATACAGTTACGCACAGTCCGGATTCTTCAAGTCATTCGCTCGAATGATTTTGGGAGTTACTTGTATCTTCATCTGGCGAGCGGTTATGAAGAAGACTCTTCATTTCATTTTACCGCCTTTATTCCGAATCGTGGAACGAATCGGGTTATCGATGCCTCGTGGATTTTTCCTGAAGGCGTCAGAGTATAACAAAGTTCCTAATTCGATTCCAGATACGACTTTAGTCAACGCGCGCGAGATCCCGTCGTTGATTCATAACATCACTCGTGCTCGAGCGGACTCAGTGGGTCCGCAAAGCACAGCTGATATGTATGAGACAATGGCATACAGAGATGAGAGGCAGCGACGGAGATCGTTGGAGAATAACACGATTATTGATAACAACGAGAAAGAAGCTGGTACGTCTTTTTTCAATGACTCAATTTTATTTGGTTTGGTTTTGCTAATTGACATTGTAGAAATTGACGAGCTTGACGAAGACGCGTTGTTCCTGCAGATTGAACCGCCTCGTGTACAGTATGATGTCGAGGTTATCACGAAACTGATTGTGTATGCTGGAATTGGCTGGATTGGAGTCGAAGGCGCCGCGATTATGAATTACTCGTTAGGACTCTGAGTGACATGACTGTTCCAGGGTCTCAGATTTCAATCGTTTAGAATCGTAGGAAGGTATTTGACGTTCTGGTTCAATTTTGTGGAGATCAATAACTAGTTTGAGAATAAACAAGGATTTGGTATGTTCTACGTGCATTGCACTTGTAAAGCGCGGCCTGTAATTTAATCACGGTTGTTATGTCAATCTTTCCATTACTCTTTCCATTACTTCTAACTATCTACAAGAGCTTCCATGCCAATAACAATTGAACTCCTAAATGCATACATGATATCCCATACTCTATTTTACGTCTTTCTTTGCCTATAAAAGTGTTAGCTACGCTTGTACCAAAGTCTGTACCAAAACTAAAATAAGAAAAAGCTCACCCGCGCAATAAGATCATCCAAACAATCTCGTTTCGCAGCGATAGACACAACATCATTCATCAGACGTTTATCACTATTCCGTTCGCAATACTTGACCATCCAATAACAAGCCTCTGAATTCGCTATAATCATGTCTCGCTCATTCATAAAGACAAGTACTTTCCACACGTCCATTGCCAGAGCTTTGTTGTTTGTAAGATACGCATATCGAAGCTCCATAGCCACAGTCTCGATCGTTGGAGAGAAATTCCGGCGAATGAATTCTTGCCGAAATAGATTGTATATTTTGGGTGAATTTAGTTTGATGCTGGCGATCATGAGCGCCCCGATGAACTTCGTATTTAGAAATATCTCAGCCATGACATCGTTTCCAATCGCATCATTTCGAGATTGCCGTAATACTACCCCAAAAACTAGTTCAAGGATCATAGCGTTGCCGGAATTAACTGCTGCTTTCATGAGACTGATGATTGTCTGTGGTGACGCTTCAAAGCCAGCGTCGATCATTGTCTCGAAAGCGATAACGGCAGCAAGACTTAGATTCTGGATGATTACTAGACGGCGGATAAGTGTGTTGAACGTGTCGACATTTGGAACGTGTGTGGATTGTGCGAAAACATTGCTTGCGCGACTGAGAACTGACGAATCCTTACGCGACATGATTGCTTTACTCAGCGAATTGTTGAGTCTCGATGAATGATAATCCCGAAAAGTTGGTCTGTACTTCAAATTCCGCTCTAAGATTTTCGAGTTCGTGATAACCTTCGGATGCTTAAACACGAACCGTAAAAACCCAGGTCGCGTGCAATTCATCCCTCGTACATTGATCGAACTCATTTGAACGCCCATCTCTTCAAGCCTGGTGTACATCTGCCACTGCGGCTTCGTAAGACTCGCGCGCGCAATCCGTCTATTCCAACGCGTTTCTAGTTGAGCTTTTTGCTTCAAATAAGCCTTGTCAGCAATATTAGCTGCAACACGCGACCGCTCGGATCTCGAACGTTTGATCTTGGTATGTTGCTGAGACATTGAGATTTTCACCCGTTTGATCTTTTCCGCCATTCGCTTTGATATCTCCGGCATCGTATTTCGCTTAATTGAGTCCTCAAGCTTCGATAAATGATACATCATATCCAACCGATACGCCAACTTCTGCACCGCAGCAGCGACTCCACGCTCGACTTGCTTCGCTTTTGGCGCCTTTGTCACGATTACCTCAGACCCTTTTGCAGAGATATCGGACACCACCGCTGTCGCCGCAGCCGCTATAGAGGCAGTTGCGACAGCAGTCGCAGCATACCGTTTTCCCGAACTGTGCTCTCCTCCACCTCCACCGCGACCGCGCGGTCGTGGCCGCGGCGGGCGTGGAGGAACCCCGAGCCGGACGAGTAAGGAACCGAAACCACGGAGCATCAGCGTGTTTTACCCATTGACCGTCCAGCTAGCACCCAAACACGCAAACAAGACAATGCTATATAGTCCTCGGAGATTCTGGAGAAATGACGGCGTTCATGCTATTTTGTTTTTGGAGTTGGCGATCGATAGCTGTGGAGGTCGTGATGCAACACGCGATGAGGGCCTCGATTTAAATTTCGAATTTGGATTTCGGGATCAGAATTTCAATCCGGGTAACATTTACATTTTATTCAACATCAAGATCAATATGGATACTGTACAGGTTTACACCAGATCGAATTAAGTCGTCGGACTCAGCTTCGTTGTATGTACATATTCATATACTGCAGTCTCTTCTCAGTCTCGCTGATTGAATAATGCTAATTGAATAGTTTGGCTGTCATTATGGGCCTGGCACTTGCTCTCTGCGCCGAGCTGTCGGGCGTGACAGACTTGCATCCGGTCGACTCGGAATCGTCACCATACACGTACTCCTTCAAAGTGCAATGCACGTCCTGCCGGGAGACGCACCCGAACTTTGTGGAGCTGACGTCCTGGGAAACACACGAATTGAGCGGCAGTCGCGGCGAAGCCAACTTCGTCTGGCGCTGCAAGTCGTGTCGACGAGAAGCCTCGGCGTCGTTCAAAGCCGCGCCGGCGCATTATAATGTGGAAGACTCGGGGAAATGGAAGAACATTGTCGAGATGGACGTTCGGGGACTCGAGTTTACGGAGTTCAAGGTCGAGGGTGCGTGGAGCTGCAAGAGCGCGCAGAACAAGACGCTGTTTGAGGAGATTGATTTGCAGGAGGGCGAGTGGTTTGAGTACGACGAGAAGGCCGGCGAGGAGGTCATGATCACGGATATCAAGTGGGACGTCCGGAGGGCGTAGTGTTGTGTATAGTAAGAGTTATATAGAAGTGCAGCCTGAACACTGTGACCCTGCAAACCCTGTGATTTTGTAAACCCTACAAACCCTATAGTCTCTAAACCCCGTAAACCCTGATGAGCCGCACATCGGAGATGGCCTACGCCCAACGGCGAGCCCCGGAGTCGCTTGCAGCGATACGAGACGGCGCAATCAAGCTCAAGCTCGATGGAAGAAAGCAACGGAAACGAGAACCGCCGCCGGAGGCAATTCGCGAGAGAGGATCTTACCAAGTTATTCGTGTATCGCTCGGATGGTCGGACATCGTCCTTGGTGTGACATATAACTGCTCTTCTATTTGATAGATAAGTCAGGAAGAGGGAGACTATAAGAGCTGCTCCTCCACCTTTATTGACATCACACGCAAGTTTCAACATTCAAGTCCAACAAACAAGTCTTATCAACATCACCATGCGCTCCGTCTATCACGGTGCGTTTGTGCACTCGCTCGCGCAAGCCAACCTCCAGATCCTGCCCCTCGCGGCCGCCGGCGTCGAGGACGGCACCATCGCGTGGTTCGCGGAGGACGCGCCGGACGCAGCAGCAGCAGCCTCCGCAAACAGCTGGGAGCCAGGCTCGTACGTCGTCGAAAGCCCTCCCCGGGACTCTGCCTCCTTCTTCTTCCCGGGCTTCTTCGACACCCACATCCACGCATCCCAGTACCCGAACGTGGGTCTGTTCGGCAAGACCACGCTGCTCGACTGGCTCAACACCTACACCTTCCCGCTCGAAGCCTCGCTGGCCGACCTCGAGGTCGCAAAGACCGTCTACGCGCGCGTCATTGCGCGAACCCTCGCGAACGGCACCACCACCGCGGCATACTACGCGACAGTCCACGCGGGCCCGACAAACCTGCTCGCGGACCTCGCGCTCGCGGCCGGCCAGCGCGCGTTCATCGGCCGCTGCTGTATGGACAATAACTCGCCAGATTACTACTGCGATGCGTCGTTCGAGGACGCAAAGCAGGCCACACTCGACGTCATCGCGCACATCAAGCACATCGACCCCGAGTACGAGACCGTCGCGCCCATCCTGACCCCCCGTTTCGCCATCTCGTGCACGCGCGAGCTGCTCGCCTGGCTCGGCCAGCTCTCTAACGATGAGAATTTGCCGGTACAGACCCATATCTCCGAGAACAAGCTCGAGGTCGAGACGACCAAGGAATGCCACCCCTACGCGGCCGACTACGCCTCCGTCTACGACGACGCCGGGCTTCTCCACGAACGCACCATCCTCGCACACGCGGTGCACGTCACAGACGCTGAGCGCGCGTTGATCGCGAAACGAGGTGCCGGCGTCGCACACTGTCCCGCATCCAACTCGGCCCTGACCTCCGGCGAGACCCGTGTCAAGTGGCTTCTCGAGGCCGGCGTCAAAGTCGGCCTCGGCACCGACGTCTCCGGCGGCTTCACGCCCAGCGTGCTGCACACCGCTCGCCAGGCCCTGCTAGTCTCGCGGCATTTGTCCATGGACGGCGACGAATCGCACAAGATGACCATCGAGGAGGTTCTTTTCCTCGCCACGCTAGGCGGCGCCGAGGTTTGTGGCATGCAGACCAAGGCGGGAAACTTCGTGCCCGGTAAGAAGTGGGACGCGCAGCTCGTGAACCTGGACGCGCCCGGTTCGCCGGTCGACGTGTTTGCCTGGGAGCGAGCCAAACTCGACGATCTGGTCGCCAAGTGGCTCTTCAACGGAGACGACAGAAACGTTTACAAGCTCTGGATCAACGGACGGCTCGTCGCGGGGACGGCCAAGTAGTTTGTCATCACTTTGCCACTTTTAGAGGGTTTGCTCATTGCTGGAGTTCCGGTGATCTTATTCTTTACTTTTGTACTTGTTCTTTAGATTCTTGTGGTTTACAATATAACACTGCACTATACTCTTAAAATCTTTTAATCTCCTTTGCAACTAGTAGCCTTTCAAACTATATGGCTATCGATTTTCCCGGTGAAAGCTGAAAACCGGAGGGCTTCATGCGGGTCTATTTTTTAAGCCATTAATCGGATTTGAAATTTAAATACATTGATGACCCCTGAAAAATGCTCATCGCCCTCGAATTATTGACATGATCTCGATGTCACCTCGACATCAAGATTGATTCCCATAGCAAGACAATTCTCGAGGCAGCCGGCCTCGCTCGACAGCAAAAATGTCCAAACCGCTGAATCTGAACGGTCCACGGAAGCCGGCTCCAGCGAAAAGCTCAAAACCGCCGAGTTCCAGCTCGTCGTCGTCATCTACTCCCGCGCCAGCCAAACCAGCAGTCAAACCAGCAAAGCCAGAACCCAGCGAGGGATACATCGTTCGACCGACGGTTCCGACACCAGGTCTCCGGGTACACGCTGCCGCGAGCGTACTACGAGCAGCAGGCGCGACGACGGGGGATCTGGTACGAGTTTGGAAGAGCTCGTCTGGGAGTGGAGCTGTTGCGCAGGTGTTTGCAGATGAAGGCGCGGATGCTGGGATATTGCAGTTGTCGTATGGATTGAGACGCGGGTTGGGTGCGTTATTGGGTGATAGAGTTAGGATTGAGAAATATGTCGGCGAAGTTACGACGGCGAATGTGGTTGAGATCGACGATGAGGGAGTCGATATGGAAGACGTTCGCGACGTGATGCGTGTGTATTCTCGTATCCTCCTTATATCATGTCAAGACAGAACTAACAAACAAACAGAAGCAATCAAGTACATCTCGCCCGGTCAGATAATAACAACGCCGGCCTGGTCCGTCCGAATCCGCGACCTCTCACCCTCCTCACACTCTCCCATCTTCAAAGTCTCCAGCACAACCGCCATCCGGGCCTCGCCTCCCAAATCAAAATCACCAACCCCAGACAGAGACGAACCCGCTCCAACAGCACCACACATCACAGACTATTCCCACCTCGGCGGCCTCGACTCGGAAATCGCTCTGGTCCGCAGAACAGTCGAGCTCCCACTCCTTCGCCCCGAAATCTTTTCCCGCTTCCGCGTCGCCCCGCCGAGGGGACTACTCCTCCACGGACCCGCCGGAACCGGCAAGACCACACTTCTCCGCGCCCTCGCGCACGAAACTCCCGGCGCACACGTGCTTTCGGTTTCCGCTTCCGCAGTACTGGGCAGATATATGGGCGACACGGAAGCCGCATTAGGCAAAATCTTTGACGAAGCCCGTCGATTCGCTCCAAGTGTCGTGTTAATCGACGAACTGGACGCTCTGGCACCTCGTCGGGACGGCAGTGAATTAGGAGGAGGAACAGACGCTGAAGCTCGCGTCGTCGCCACTCTCGCCGAACTATTCGATAGCATCGATAACAACACCCGTGTCGTCGTCGTCGCGGCTACAAATAGACTTGCCAGCGTCGACCCAGCACTCAGAAGACCAGGCCGGTTTGACCGTGAACTCGAGCTCAGGATCCCCGACGCTGCCGCTCGTAACGATATTCTCCGCCTTCAATTAACTACCGGAATCCCACATCTCCTATCCGACACTGAAATCACCGCGATCGCAGCGCGCACGCACGGTTTCGTCGGCGCAGATATCGCCGCGCTCGCGCGCGAAGCAGTCATGTGTGCCGTTGCGCGCGGAGACGAGGCAAACGTCGCGGTCGACGATATGGCTGTCTCATTACCTGATTTCGAAACAGCGCTGTTATCAGTCCGCGCGAGCGCAATGCGTGAGATTTTCCTCGAAACTCCAGAGGTTCATTGGGATGACATTGGCGGGCAAGAAGACGTGAAGCAAAAGCTTCGCGAGACTGTGGAATGGCCGTTACTCCACCCTGAAGCGTTCAAACGACTTGGAATCGCTGCGCCGAGGGGAATTTTATTATACGGTCCACCGGGCTGTTCAAAGACACTCACTGCAAAAGCGCTCGCGACAGAGTCTGGGCTGAATTTTTTGGCCGTCAAGGGACCTGAGATTTTCAACAAGTATGTCGGTGAATCGGAAAAGGCCGTGCGTGAGGTCTTTCGTAAGGCTCGAAACGCAAGTCCGAGTATCATCTTCTTTGACGAGATTGACGCTGTTTCCGCGTCCAGGGGTCATGCCGAGGTCGGCGGTGATCGCGTGCTGACGTCGTTGTTGAATGAAATGGACGGAATCGAGAGTATGGGCAACGTGATTGTTCTCGCTGCTACTAATCGTCCTGAAATCATTGACTCTGCGCTTCTCCGGCCTGGTAGAATCGATAGAATGTTATACGTCGGACCACCAGATCTGACCGCTCGACAAAAGATTTTAGAAGGTCGATTTAAAAAGATGAGTGTCGCGGAGGACGTGGACGTGGTCGAGCTCGCAGAACGATCGGACGGTTGCTCGGGCGCTGAAGTAGCCGCACTGTGTCAGGAGGCGGGATTGAATGCCATGAATGAGGACATCGAGTGTCGAAATATCGAAGCTAGACATTTTGATATGGCTCTGCGCGGGCTTAATCGGTCTATTACGCCGGACATGGTTACTTTTTACGAGGAGTTTAAGGCAGGCATCGCGCGTGTATGATATGTATATGTATATTAATCCAATTAGTTTTGACACTAAAAAGCAAGCCGGCGGGCGGTATATAATCAGCCGACGAGCTATACATTCCTAAAAGCCTCTGTGCTATAGGGTATATGTGAAACACTCCAAAAGACGCAAGTACGAAAAAGACCAAATAAAAGCAAAAGAAAGGTATCAAGAGGGTAAAGACGTTCTGTTTTGCGCGACGGGACAGTCATGTGTACTCCACTGGGTCTTCATCGAAATAAACGCAGTCGCCAGCGCAACCACGGGATCCATCTTCTCCAAATCGACCAACAACTCGTAATTAATCTTCCCTCTCAACAACGGTCTCGCCTTCGCCACAGTCTCACGAACTTCATTCTCATTCCCTCTCCAGTTAACAACTCGCTCTAACTTCTTCGCCCGCAAAGCCCAATGATACGGAGCCCCGTCGTCGGTATAAAACACGCGATAGGTATCGAACGCGCTCTTCTTGGATCTAATCTTACGCCGCTTCATGGTCTCGCTCCGTTTAGCTGATCCTGGCGCAGCAGCTCCCGCATCGTGAAACTCGACCACGTCCCCTCTCGCAGTCGGGCCCGTGACACCAGCGGTCTGGAACCGAATGGTAGCTAACAACGCGCGCGCAGGGTACGTGTATAAAAGCCAAACACCCTTTTTATGTCGCTCAAAGGTATACTCTAGTGTATCGGCCGCCGAAAGGACAAGATATACATGCGGTCTCTGCCACCATGCTCTGGGTCCACGTAAGGCCAGCGCGAATCTGGAGGGCGCTAGAAGTCTCGCTGGACGTTGGATTGGAGCACGGCGCGGCTGACTTGGTGGTCGTGCTGCGGGCATCGTGAAGCGGGCGCGGAGTCTGCCCAGACGGGAATGGTGCGTAGGGGCGGCGGTGGACTGAGGTGGTAACGAATCTGTATCGTCTGAGGACTCGGATGCAGAATAGTCAATCGGAATCGGCGACGCGGTGCGTAAAGTCTCGACATCAAGTCTCTCAACAGCCGGAAGTTCGAGGTTTCGGGGCACTCTGACGGCATCAAGCGAGCGCAGGATGTAGAAAGCGGTTGTCGAATTTGAGAGGGCAAGCGGTCTGCGCTGGGGTTCTTTGTTGCGACGGTTGCGGACGGTGGAGTAGACTTTCAGGATTGCGGAGAAGGCGGAGACGCCGACACCGGCGATGGAGACGCCGGATTCGAGGGCCGCGAGCTGTAGCGGGAGAAAGAACATGGTATCAGGTATGCCCGAAGAAGAGTATACAAACGAGCGTGTGGTGAATTAAATATATAAAAGCGAGGAGGAGGACATAGCGGAAAGTAAACATAAACAGTGTGGTTGCCATGGCAATTGAAGCGGGCGGCGATGTGCGGTGCGGCGCCTCCGGCGACTCGTTAATTGGCGGAGGAGCCCGATTTGACGATTGAAGGGCGAAACGCTTAACTATTTAGACTATCAAAAGATTTGCTGGCAGTTGCTTAATAGGAATTGAATTATTATATAAAACTTCTTCTTCCTTTAAGTTACTCGTTCTCTCTTTCACTAGTAATCTCGCCATACATCTCGTTCTGTCGTATCTCACAAGTGACTACAGAAGAACATGGCAGTCTCAGTCGTCGACCTCGCGACATTCGAGACGCAAGTGCGGTCGCAGTACTCGGACGTGATCGGGGCGAAGTTGGGCGGACGCGCGGTCGCGTGCTCTGACGAATGGTTCGCGGCGGCGGAGAACTTGTTGCTGCCAAAGGCGCCAATTCGCGACAAGACGCGCTACACGTACGCGGGCGCGTGGTACGACGGGTATGTGGATGGTTGATAGATATGTTGAAAGAGAAGAGGGAAAATGGAGGACTAACGGTTGACAAACAGATGGGAAACCCGACGACATAACCCAGAACCCGCCGACTGGGTCGTGATCAAGGTCGGCGTGGACGCGGCGCGTCTGGTGGCCTGCGAGGTCGACACGGCCTTCTTCGACGGCAACCAGGCGCCCGCGGTGTCCGTCGAGGCGGCCTTCGTCGCGTCCGGCGAGCCCGACGCGACCACTGTCTGGACCACCGTCATTGACAAAACTCCCTGTGGACCCACCATGCGCCAGTTCTTCATCCGCAAGGACGGCCCGACGACCGAAGGCTACAACTACGTCCGCCTCAACATGTTCCCGGACGGCGGCATCGCTCGTTTCCGTATGTACGGAACCCCCGTGCCCGTGTTCCCGGCCTCACTCGACGTCGTTCTCGACCTCGCTGCCGTCTCGTCCGGCGGTGTCGCGATCGCGTGCTCTGACCAGCGCTTCGGCGGCGTCGACAACTTGCTCTTGCCCGGTCGCGGAATCGACATGAGCGACGGCTGGGAAACCACCCGGTCCCGTCACGCGGGTTACGAAGACTGGGTCGTCGTGCGTCTCGGCGCGCGCGCCGTGCTCGACAAGGTCGTCGTCGACACTGCGTTCTTCAGAGGAAATTTCCCGGACAAGGTCCGCGTCGAGGTCATCGATGCCGCGGACGACGAGGCTGCGCTCAAGGGCGAGTGGACCGTCGTCGTGCCAAACACCAAGGCCAACCCGGACTTTGAACATGAGTTTGTGGTTGCTGGTGGACCGTACACGCACGCGAAGCTCGTCATGGTGCCGGACGGCGGGTGCAAGCGGTTCCGCGTGTTTGGCCGTCGTGTTTGATGTGTATATATATTTACAGTCTAGAAGCTAATGTATAACTAATGATACAACTAATTATCCTCCTCGTCGTCATCGTCGTCATCCAGTTCCACCGCCTGCACGTTCCCGAAAAAGTCCGTAATGAGTACCTCGGACAGGTTCCCACGATACAGATCAGTGCGCACGCCGGCGTGCGAGTGGATCTCCTTCGGATCATACGAGTCAAACAGGTCCTGCATCGTGCGCGGCGAGCCCCGGTCGACCTTCTCCAGAAACTCGAGATTGTAGTACGTGAACCGATCAATGACTGCCACGCCCACGTCCGGATCCGCGTGATGCGAGTAACTCGACTCGTCCGGCTCCGACGAACCCACGGCCACGATGTCGGGCGAGTAGAACTTGGAGTACATCGAGTTTGCCTGGCACGTGTCGATCATGAACAACAGCTCTCTATACCGTTTCGTCGCGTGCATCTGCGCGAACGCGTCCGCGAGATCAAACGCGGAGACCTCTTCGGCGTCCTGGAATTTGAGAAACTCGTTCCCGCCGTGCCCGGTCAGATACACAAACACGTTCGCGCCCTCGTCCGACAGCAGTCTCTTCGACCGCGGCGTCGTCGCCGCGTCGACTTTGTCCGTCAACACCCGTAGAAAGGCATCCACCGTGACCTCGTAACCTCTGAAATCAACTTCGATTCTGTTCGAATACAGATCCAGCGCGCGGTCCGCGTTATTGTAAACCGTCCCGGGAAACGCGTTGCGCGGGTTACACGCGACGTCGTCCGCCAGCATCAAAATAATTTGCGAGTCTGGTATTCCAAGCCGCCGAACTGTTCTGTACATGCTCAGCACATTCGCCAGATGCCGGTAGTTGAACCAGAACCGCGACGTCGAGACCAGTACCGCCCAGTTGCTCGTGTGCGGTGGCTTTTCTGTGATTTCATTACCGCCAGATAAGACAACCTCACACGAGACAGCAGCCACCGTCGCCAGCACCGCTAATATCCGCAGTATCCGCATGTTGTGGTTGTGGCGGTCTAGTGGTATTCCAATTCTCGACACGTCGCGTTCAATATTACAAATCCCCGGCGTAGCGCACGTGACTACACGTGACTGCCACAATATCTATCTTCACCACCAAATTGTCTACCACTCCGTCTCGACATCGCTCGATCCCAGCCCATAATCTAATCCCACCTCGCAATGGCCCTTGCCGGCGGCACCGGCAGTTCCGGTTCTAGCTCCGGCTCCAGCTCTGGCAAGAACGACGAGCCGGGCGACTCCGGCGAATACACGCGCGCCATGCGTTTCCTCTTTGCCAGCGGCAAATGCGCCCCGACTGTACGTTCCACCAATTACCTTTTACTGTTATTGTTTGCAGTTGTAATAGTTACCACGAAAGGAAAACTGACCAAAAAGACCTTCTCGTTCATCGTGTGCACCTCCAAAAAGCAATATATCGAAGACCACTCCTGCGCGCGCGAGTTCATGGAACTCCGGTCCTGCATTCGTAAGGAAACCGGCCGCGACGCTGACGAGTAACTCGCACTTCTTTTTGATAATTGGACGATTGTACATATAAATACGGAGTTTGCTTTAGATCGGTTGATAATATTACAAAATACTCTTCATTTTTCTAGATATCTATACGACTCTTTCCAAGTACAGTAATCTACAACTTAAGCAAACGCAGCATAAACCTGGCATCCTGCACGCTCTGCTCCTCGTCCGCAAGGACCTCGCCCGTCTGCTCTCCCTCCAAAGCCTCCATCGGCCGCTTCAGCGCCTTCGTGAGCAACCGTTCGTGCACTACAAACACATCCGCAAGTCCCAGCCCGCCATCTTCCAGCATCTTGTACTGCACCCGTACGTCGTCGGTCGCGTTAAGACCCGCTTTCTTGCGCAGCCGTTGAACGCGATTGATGATCTCACGCGCAAGTCCCTCGCTCTTCGAGTCGTCGTAGATCGTCGTGTCGAGCACGACAAGCACGTCTTGATCCGTATTCGTCTCATGGCCCGATGCAACTGAGTCCGGCGAGAGTCCGCGGATAACTTGTAAATCACCCTTGACCAGCTCAATACCGTTAACAGTAATCGCTCCAGTATCAAGGTACCCTTGCACCTCATCCGACGAAAGCTCAGGCAACGCAGTCTTGACCTTCACAATATCCCGCTTCAGCTTCTTTCCCAGAGTAGGCCAGTCGGCTTCGCATCTATACACGACACCGTTCGCGGCTTCATCACCAGTCAACACGAGTTCCTGGATGTTGAGCTCCTCGACAACGTATTGCTTCAGACCCTCAATGTCTGCAAGGTACTGCGGGTCATGGTGGATCACGACAAGCGTCTTGAGCGGGATCTTGAGCCCAATCGTCTTCTTCTCCCGAAGCGTACGCGTCAACTCAATCACGCGCTGCATACGGCCCACCGCACGCTCCGTCGCATCATCCTCAAGATCAGCACGCGCGGTAGGGTACTCCAAGAAATGAACCGACCGTGCATCCGCCGGTAGCAGCTCCGACGGAATGTAAGGCTGCAACCGCTGATAGATATTATCAGTCAAGAACGGCGTGAACGGCGCCATGGTCAGCACAAGAGTGAACAAGACCTCAAACAGCGTGTTGAGCGCGACCACAGTGTCCTCTACTCCCGACTCGCCCTTTAGACGCTTCCGGTTAAACCGAATGTACCAGTTCGTCATGTCGTCAATCAAATTCAGCAAACGCGGGACGACCGTGTACAGTCTATACTCGCCCATCTCGACATGCACAAACTGAATCAACGTCTGCAACGACGCAAGAATCCACTTGTCCATGATGTTTGTGCTCTTGAGATCCGGGTCGTACTTAAAGTCCAGACCCTCAGTCTTCTTCAGCAGCGCAATATGACCCTCCCAGAATTTGTACGAGTTCCACCACGGCAACAACACCTTCGACACAACCTCCTTCACACCTTCCTCCTTAAACCGCAGCGTCTCGGCCCGCAAAACAGGCGAATTGATCAAATACAGACGCAGCGCATCCGAACCGTACTTGTCAGTCACGATACCGGGATCCGGGTAGTTTTTCAACCGCTTCGACATCTTCTTACCGTCCGCAGCAAGCACGATTCCGGAAACAATGCAATTCTTGAACGGCGAAGTGTTGAACAGATGAGTGCCGAGCACAACGAGCGTGTAGAACCAGCCGCGAGTCTGGTCAAGACCCTCAGAAATGAAATCAGCCGGGAATCCAGCCTGGAACGTCTCAGCATTCTCAAACGGGTAATGCTTGCTCGCATAAGGCATACTGCCCGACTCGAACCAACAGTCAAACACCTCTTCCACGCGATGCAGAACGCCCTTGCCCTGCTTAGATGGGATCGTGATGTGGTCGATCTTGTCACGATGCAAATCCGTCAGCGGACCACAGCCCGATAGCTCCTCAAGCTGCTTGACAGACGTAATCACGACGACTTCCTCGTAATCGTCAGACACCCAGAGCGGGATCGGAGTACCCCAGTACCGGTTACGCGACACGTTCCAGTCGCGCGCATTTGCAATCCAGTTCGCAAACCGCTTCTCCTTAATCACGGACGGCACCCATCGCGTCTTTGCGATGTTGTCGAGCATGTCCGGCACAATGTCGCGCACACGCACAAACCAAGCCGGCACAGCACGGTAGATAAGCGGCGTGTCTGAACGCCAGCAGAACGGGTAAGAATGCATAAGCTGGCCGTCGACGATGAGGGTGCCCTTATCCTTGAGATACTTGATGATCTTGCGGTCCGCGCTCTTGACGTACTGTCCGGCAAAGTCCGTGACGCGGTCGGTAAACAGACCAGAGTCATCGACCGGGTTTGGCGGCGGACGACGGTCAGTAATCACGCCGCTCTCCATCGCGACGTTGAAATCTTCCTCACCATAGGCGGGAGCCTGGTGCACGAGACCGGTACCGGAATCGGACGTGACGTAGGTCGCGTTGACAACCCGGAATCCAAAGTCCTTGTATTCCTCGTAAAAGTAGTCGAAAAGCGGCTCGTAAAGCCAGCCCTCCATTTCGCTGCCCTTGATGCGCTCCAGCACAGTGTATTTCGCCTTCTTTGGGTTCTTGTACAGTGTCGTGATGAGAGACTCGAGCAGGATGTAGTTCCGGTCCTCCTTCTCGTCATGGATCTTGACGTACTCAAAGTCCGGATGCGCCGCGACGGCCAAGTTAGACGGCAGGGTCCAGGGGGTCGTAGTCCATGCGAGTAAGGACGTCTTCGGGTCACTTTTGAGCACAAAGGCGACGACAACAGCCGGGTCGAGCACGTCCTTGTAGTTTTGCTGGGCTTCGAAATTCGACAGCGGAGTCGTGCAGCCTGTAGAGTACGGCATGACGCGGAAACCACGGTAGACCGCGTCCTTCGCGTAGAGCTGGCCAAAAACCCACCAGACCGACTCCATAAAGGACGTGTTGAGTGTCTTGTAGTCGTTGTCAAAGTCGATCCAGCGGCCGAGTCTGTCGATGGTCGAGCGCCACTCGGACGCGTAGCGCATGACGATGGCACGACACTCTTCGTTGTACTTCGCAATGCCCATCTTCATGACGTCTTCCTTGCCCGTGATGCCGAGTTTCTTATCGATCTCGTGCTCAACCGGCAGACCATGCGTGTCCCATCCGAAACGACGCTCGACGTAGTGCCCGGTCATGTGGGCGTAGCGAGGGACAATATCCTTGATGGTCGATGCCAGAATATGGCCATAATGAGGGGTTCCTGTTGTTCTGTTAGCTCAGGCTCGTACAAATGTAATTGCGAAAAGGAGACTTACCGGTCGCGAATGGCGGACCGTCGTAGAAGGTGAAGGGTTTGCGGCCCTCGGAGAGCTTGAGACTGGTCTGAAAGGCGTCCCATTCCTTCCACAAAGCGAGAACACGCTCCTCTTCCTTGGGGAAGTCCATTGCGGTGTAGCTAGGTGTGTAGACTGCAGGCGGGACGGCGAGTGGATGGAGATGCGATTTTGTGGTAGGTCGCGATGGATGACTATTTGAAAATAATTTCGAGCCGGGTAAACAGCATTACATGAGTCCTTAGTCACCCTACACTAGTTTGAGTCGCTACCCATAGTCGCACAAAACAGGAGCAGCCCCAAATCGCGGGCTAGTCCATGTTGCAGAATAAAATTTTAATAGTCAGTACCGAGGGGTTGGAATAATCGGATCATTAAATCATTATTCATTATTCTAGGGAAGGGACTGCTGTTTGCAGCCTAGCAGCAACCGGCGCGTACGGATACGGCGTACGCTCTATATAAAGCCCCCGGCCGCACTCGGCGAACTTGCCACGTCGCGCGAACTGCGCGCAACAGGCACGAAACATAATGATAGCACACCATAGGACAATTGACAAATAGCAGAGCGGCAGCGAGACAGCGAAGCAAATACAGTACAATGCGAGGAGAAACGGCACAACCAGCGAGATGCGGCGAGACGAGATAGATAGAGATAGCAATACCACCGTGTGGGTAGGCAGAGCGATAATACCTAGGCCGTCTTTTCAGCGAGAGCAGGACTTAAGCCATTTGGTGCGATCTTGGCCGGTGCCGGTGAAGTAGGTGATGCTGAGGGTGGTGGTGGAACTGCATCCCACTGCGTTCGTGAGCGCGACCAAGCGCGGTGCTCGTCGGCCACGTAGTTGCGGTAGTGCGACGTGTCCTTGACGTAAAAGGCACGGAACAGGGGTGTGTCTAGCAGCAGATCCAGCACTCCGAGTTCTCTGATTGCGACGACGGCGCCAAAGTAGAACGCGCCGAGGAACGCGCCCAGCAGGGCTCCAGCGAGGACTTGCAGCGGTGTGTGGTAGCGCAGATAGACACGCGAGAGACAGGTCGCGAAGACCAGCAGGCTGAGGCCGAGCGACCGCAGCAGGCGCTTGGAGGACGAGAAATGATGTGCACGACGGTACATCCAGAGCATGATGTACGAGGCCGAGAAGGCGACGAACTGCGCGTGGGCCGAGGGCATGCCAAAGCCGAACTCGACGAAGGTCTTGGGTCGCGGCTGGCGAAGCAGCCGCTTAAGCAGGAAGTTGGCGCCCTCACACGCGATCTGGCCGGCGCCGAGCATCGCGGTCTCGGCCTCGCGGCGGGAGAGAAAGAGCGTGAGATAGACGATGCAGATGGCCTGGGGCGCGAGCGAGACCCAGGCGAGCAGCTCGGCCAGCGGATCCGATTCGTCGTAGCGCACGTCGGTGAAGGCGAGAGAGGCCATTGCGGAGGGGGCGGGGGGTGGCAGAAATGTCGTGAAGTAGGAGTTTGCGGCGTAGTGAGTGCTGATTCGGCAATTGGAGCGACTCGGCCTGTGGGAGGGCAGCAATTCTCGCGGCGACTCGAGTCCGACTGGACACGGCGGCGGCGCGCGCCAGATCAAATATGATATAAACAATCGCACGCGCCGCGCGGGCTCGGTTAGCGCCGCCCGTGTTTTGGTGCTGGTAGCCCGGAGCAGACCCTAAACCCCACAAACCCTGTACCTTGTAAACCCTACAAACCCTGTTGCCCCTGTAAACCCTACAAACCCTATCGGCAGAAAACCCCCAAACAGCTAAATCCGCCTATTTTGGTGCCGGCACCACGAACCTTACATCCCGTTGGGTCTATCATCGCGAACCTCATCAAGACCAGCGCCGTCCATACTGCAGCCAGCAACATGGCCTCCCTCAGCGAACTCTCCGACGAGTGGCTCGCGCTGGACCAGGTATTTTAATTGCTTGAATACGTCTGCTGCTCACGACTAACTAACAACCAGAATCCTCGCACGCGGGCCGAAATGGCTGCGCTGGTGGCCGCGAACGATGTCGCAGAGCTCGACCGACGCCTGCGGACGCGGCTTGCTTTTGGAACCGCCGGCCTGCGAGCCAGACTGGGCGCGGGCTTCTCGCGAATGAACGAGTTGACCGTCTTGCAGGCCTCGCAAGGTCTGGCCGCGTATCTGCTCGCCGAGGTGCCGAACGCGGCAACTCGCGGCGTCGTCGTCGGCTTCGACCATCGCCACGAGTCAGAGGCCTTTGCGCGCGTCGCCTCCGGCGCCTTCCTTTCTGCCGGCCTCGCAGTACACTTTCTCGACCGTCTCGTGCCCACGCCATTTGTCCCCTTTGCCGTCGACCGCCTCTCGGCCGCCGGCGGGGTCATGGTCACGGCTTCGCACAACCCGCGCGACGCGAACGGCTTCAAGGTCTACAGCAGCAATGGCTGCCAGATCGTGCCGCCCGTTGACTCTGGCATCGCGGCCGCAATTGCTGCAAACCGCGTGCCTAAGGTATGGGACAAGACCCTTATCGACACGTCACCCCTCGTCAACAGACCTTTGATCGAGCTCGCAGACGCGTACTACGCCAATCTCGCTGTAGTGGCTGCCAAAGCTCCCAAGGTCAACCCGCAGATGCGTTTCGTCTACACGCCGCTTCATGGAGTTGGCTTACCATACGCCGTTCGTGCTGCTTCGCTTCTCGGCGCCGTTCCCGGCGTGAATCTCTTTGTAGTGCCCGAACAGGCCGAACCGGACCCCGACTTTCCAACCACCGACTTTCCGAACCCTGAGGAGCCTGGTGCCCTTCTTCTCGCGACTCGGGCTTCAGACGCTGTCGGGATCTCGCTGGTTTTGGCCAACGACCCGGATGCGGATCGATTTGCAGCCGCAGTGAAGGGCGACGATGGCCGCTGGACGCAGCTCTCGGGCAACGAGCTCGGCATTTTGTTTGCGTACTTTGTTCTCGATCTGCTTCGCACTGACAACCCGGATCTTGATCTTGCAAAGGTAGCAATGCTATCCTCGACCGCGTCCTCGCAGATCCTGCGCTCCTTCGCCGCGACTGAGGGGTTCCGATACGAAGAGACCTTAACAGGCTTCAAGTGGCTCGGCAATCGAGCACGAGACCTCGAGAACGAGGGGTACACGGTTCCTTTTGCGTTTGAAGAAGCCATCGGATACATGTTCCCAGGCCTGCACGACAAGGACGGCATTTCAGCCTTGCTCATGTTCGTCAGGCTCCTCCGCTGGATCGAGGATACCGTGTCTGGTGTGCACATGACTCGCGCTCAAGGTATCATCCTCGTGCTTGAGGAGATTTACAAGAAGTACGGTTACTTTGAGGACCTCAACTCGTACTACGTCGCGCTCGACCCGGCCGTGACCGCCAAAGTGTTTAGAGCAATTCGCTCTTGCTCCGACTCGGATTCGGACTCGTCCACCACTTCTCCCATTGACCTCTCCAATTACCGCTACCCCGACCGTATTGGATCCCGCGCAGTTACCTACTGGCGCGACCTTACCTTCGGCTTCGACTCCTCCACCCCCGACCACAAACCACTCCTACCCGTCTCCCGAGCCGCAGAGATGATTACCTTTGCGCTGGACGATGTGGTCCGAGTAACACTACGCGCCTCCGGCACCGAGCCGAAACTGAAAGTCTATATTGAAGCAAAGAGCACAGAAAGCAGAGCACAGTCACGACAGATTGCACAGGAAGTGTGGAACGATTTAGAGAAGGAATGGTTTAAACCGTCCGTTACCGGTCTTTTAAGGCCCTGATTTATTTTTGTATCATTAATTGTTTCATTTACATATTGTACTATACACTTTCTGCTTGTTTATATTATCATCTTGATCACAATTGAAGCTGTATTCAAATCATCCTGCAAGCGGGTTCGCGTGAATCTCCACGCTTTGCACGTATATCGGCTCCAGTGGCCGATGTTTCTTGTCGCACGACACTTTTTCCAGCGTGTCCAGCGTCTCCGTCCCATCAATCACGCGTCCAAATACTGTGTATGCGCCGTCTAAATGCATGTGCTTGTCGTATGTCTGCCCTGTTAGCCGCATTCACTTACTACCTCCAAATAACCTGACAACTCACAATAAAAAACTGGCTCCCATTCGTATTCGGTCCCGAGTTTGCCATGGATAAAACACCCTGTAAACTAATCAGCACCCCAATCCTGCTCTAGAATCAAAGCTGTAATAACAAGAACTCTCACCCTCCGATCATGATGCAGCTCAGGCCGAATCTCATCCTCAAACTTGCCTCCCCAAATACTCTCTCCGCCCTTCCCCGTCCCCGTCGGATCTCCCATCTGCACCATAAATCCTGGTATATTTCTGTGGATCTTTGTGTGATTGTACGTCCCGCTGGCGCAGTGCGCGAGAAAGTTCTCACATGTCTTGGGCACCGCGCTGCAGTATAGCTCGAGCTTGATCGGACCGAGATCCGTGTTGAGCTGTGTTGTTAGTTTTAACTCTGGAAGATAATTCACACTCATTTACTCACCGTCACCGACATCTTCTATCTCCTAAAAGACCCAGATACTGTTGTATCTGTGTGTATATATACCAATAATAGAGCTGGAGACCATCGATTAATAGCACTTTTGAACCGTGATATTTTGGTTCGCGACGCGCGATCGCTTCGTGCGGCGCGGCCATCGCGCATATAAATTTGAAACCTTGACTTCAGCTCGAAATCATCGACTACAAGACCTCTCAAGATCCCACCACAATGACGAACTCCCTTTCACCGCGCCCTCTTTTTGGTGGGGCTATCACAGCTTCTCTTCCGCCTTCCTACATCGACGCCTCGACTCTCCGCCAGATCCCAGACACGCAAGAGGTCTTCGTGGCATCCACTTCCACCGCCGCCGTCGACGATTCCATCATCATCGAACTACTAGACTACAACACCACCGCACCTACAGACACCGTCGCAGTCAGGGAGATTTTTGACGACATTGCGTCTGCCAACGATGCTTCTTCATCTCTCGAGACCCGTGTATCGGAATTACCAACACCCTCAAAATTCCAACAAGGCACGGCAAAGGCATACATGATCTCCTCACGGCATCCGCAACGAACCCAGAAATGGTCCGTACCGACGTCGTTATCTGTTGCGGTTGGCGTCATTAGGGTTGTTGTGCAGTCTACAAAAGTTGACATTGTGGTCTCGGTAAACCGCGGAATCGCAGCATCAACGCATAACGCGGATGATCCTGATCGAGATTTGAGCTGGGTCGAGGACCTCTGTCGGGAAATTGTCACGAGCGTTGAGGTTCGTGATTGGTCTTTGTTTGCAGACTAGGTAGCGATTCAGTTGTCGAATCTCTTGTCTGAACTCTGAACCGTGTCGAGTCGTGAGAACGGGACTAGATAGTATGTGCATTTCAACAACCGGCGTTATATGGTCATCTCTACACCAATTTACTGCATTTAGCACCAATAGTTACTACTATTCATTTACGTCCATGCTGTCTCATGATCTACTCATTTTTGATCTGTGAGATGTACGCTATTATCGCTATACAAATTGACAAAAGTCGTAAAAATTACTGGTGAGGCTGTGCGTGGATGAATATCGTCCAGAGGCAACCCGTTTTGTAGTCTGTACTCTCTAGCCATCCACTTTTTTATCTACGGCCTTTCCGAATCGTCCGTATTAAAATAATCCCATGAAGCAAAAAATAACAAACCAAAAAAATTTCGACAGACGCAGGATTCGAACCTACGCGCGGGAACCGCATTTGATAACCAGAATTTCCACGGAAACCCGTATAATTCAAGTCAAACTCCTTAACCACTCGGACAGCCTGTCAGTCTCGAAAAAAATTAGGGAGAATTAGCAGGTACAAGCCCCAAAAAGGTCTGACTAAAAGTTTAAAACTCCCATCTACCCACTCGCAGGTGCAGAAGACTACTGGCGTCAACGTTGGAAACA
>JAJLTV010000132.1:0-33127 GCA_030568405.1 Myxozyma monticola | reverse complement strand
TCAATGCACAAGTAAGATGGGATCATGGTGATGTTCGCGTTTGAAAACAGCAAATTCGGGTCGTTCGCGCTGTTGACGCCGCGGAACTTGCCGGGCGCTTAAATTGAGTTTGCGCTGCAGCTGGTTGTCCCGGCAACGCGCAGCTGACTTTTGCTGATCGAGTTGATCAAGTTGATCAAAACGGCGCGATTCGGGGTCGGGCGGGGCGCGTCACGTGAAATCCATTTCTCTCCGCTAACCATTCTTCAGAAGGATCAAATAGTGAGCTCTAGGAGTCTCAAGATCGCTGATCGCAGCTCGATATTGATGTTATGCAGTCGATGAGTCCTCAAGAGTATGGCAGCCGTCTTTGATCGAACTTTCCCGGCCTTCTATCGCCCTTGCAGCTGGTGTTGACAATCCGTCTGGTGCGTGACACGCACCTACTCGACAACAAAGCACAACAAAGACTCTTCACATTCTCAGGTTCAAGCTGTAACAGTCCAGATAAGATTGCATTTCCTGACACGCAGTATATGATATGTATTCAAAATTTGCTGATCGCTAACATGCTGCAGGCTCACGACGCTTACATATGACTGGTTCATGTTTCGATGGCATACCGCACTTGCATGGGACAGCACGTCCGGCTCGGTATGCAAATGAAATATGTACCAAACCTCCATTTGATACTAACGTTGTTATATAGGCAAGACAGTGTGACGAGTTGCGGCATTATTGACGTTGAATCTGCTACAGGCCACTTCACGACCAGGATAAGCAATAGTCGACAATGACTCCTTCCTTTCTTCGCCATGTTTGTGAGATCCAAGCTCAATGATATTGGCAACTCCTGCTCGCTAAATGCGCACAGAAAGCGCAGCGTAATTGTTGCCGACACTTGATGTTCGGCTAGCTGCGACTCGCACTCGATTGATGAGCACCCGCTTCCGCGCTGCACACCAGCCAAGCAGTATTTACGGCTGATTAACATTGACTTGACAGATAAGTTACACCAATACTACAACAGACCCTCCACTTGAAATTCAAGGGCAGGTCGGAACATGGTTGTCAACTACAAGAGATGCGGTATGCTGGATCGTCGCGCGTAGCCGGTCGGAAAGACTAGTACGCAACGACAGCAGTAAATAGCATACGCCATACGCCCGACGTCAGTCGTCAAACTCAAACAGAAAAGATAGGCAGAAAAGAAAAACAGTGAGCTTCAACAGATAAATCTAGGTCGCTGAAGGTAGAGCCGTCTGCTCGGGAGTCGGGGTGTGATGCAGTAAAAGCGCTGCGAATCGCCCAAATTGACCGTGCAAAAGCACAAGCAACTACCAAATACCGGCAGGTACTACATAAGATGTAATAGCAGTCGGTATTTGGTGAATCTTGTATTATGGCGCGGTGAATGGTATGAATGTAGGACTGTATTGGCTGGGCACATGCTTGTCTATTGTTTGTGGTGTGCAGCAATACATCAAGCTGCGTTACCCGGATTAAAATTTGGAAAATTTAGTAGTCTTCCGAACTTCTCTCACAATTATCGCGAAGACGCTCGCAAGTTTCGGTTGGAGTATTTCGGACTCCATTGGACACTGGGATTCAGTCAGCTTCTGTTGTTATCGATGATTATCCGGCGAGAAGCAGCGCGCGGGTTTGTGGGCCTTTCCGGTGCAATTGGTTCGTCGTCTAGACCGGTTGTCCACCGAGCAACGATATTACCGTCATCATCTTCCGTCCGTTTCAAGTCAGCTAGACATGTTGGCAACTCTGATAAGGCGCAATCGCGACAGCAGGTATCGCAGCAGCGCGAAGCGTCGGTCAAACGAGCGGAGAAAGAAAAACGTGCACGCGACACCAAGCGTAGGATTGACCGCCTTCGTACTCAAGCAATGACTACGGTGCTCACTCCTATCACTGTGGATATTCCTATGGCGACTAGATATTTCAAGGCGGCCGAAGTTGGACAGCCTGACGGTTTGAACGTTATTGCTATTACGCTCAAACTTGCACTGCCTTTACATTTCCAAAGTGTTCGCGGCAGTGTGCGACTGCCGAAACCGCCGACGATGGAGCGTGTTGCCGTGTTCACTGAAGACGAGGAACTTGCGGAGCAGGCTTTGGCTAATGGAGCGATGTTTGCGGGAGGCGAATCGTTGATTGCACGAGTAAGGAAAGGCGACGTGCCGTTCGAGAAGGCTTTCGCTACTCCGGGAGTGCTACCGGCGATGCGCGGTATCCAGCGAGTTCTTGGTCCGAAGGGTTTGATGCCGAGCGAGCGTCGTGGCACCGTCTCAGCGGATGTTATTAAGCTGCTCAGAGACTCAGCTGGTCAGTTGAATTTCAGTACTAGAAACGAGGTGTTGAGTGCTCCAATCGCCAGAGTAAGTTTGTAAAGGGTTTGCGTTCATGGCTTATACTAACATTTCTTCTAGTCGTCTATGACATCGGCCGATATCCAGAACAACGTGCTATCTTTTATGGCGGCTTTTAGACAGGCGATGATCAGCTCTAACTCAAAACAAAAACCTCTTATTAGTGAGGTCATCTTGAGCTCGACTCACGGTCCCAGTGTCAACATTCTTGCTTAACTTGCATCATTAAATGCAGGTAGCACCATGTTTTTGTATATATAACGCATTTTGTTCCTGTACTTGTGTTTTAAGCACATCTCCACAATGTATTTTGGAATTATTATAAGATGTATTAATAATAAGAACTGTATAAATTACATCTCGTTTGAACTTCCTACGGTCCAAACACAACTACGAGTCTAACATCAAAACACACACAAAAACTCTGCAGTAACAGCTTATGCACGTAACCGCTTCATCTTTGGCCGAAGCTTCTTTGCTGCCGCTGCTCCGCCGACTTGTTTCACCATTCTCGCCATAGTTCGCTGCTGTGAAAGAAGCTCCTCCACCTCCCGTACAGACGTTCCACTGCCCTTCGCAATTCGAGTCAGACGAGTAGGCTCATCCACTAGGACCTTTCCATCGCTGTCCAATTCTAGTCCGCTCCGTTAGTATTCGTCCTTGGTCATCGCTCAAATATAAGCAAAACAGTCATACCTTTCTCAGTCATCGAATCCATAATATACATCATACGTTTCAGTCTCTTAGTGCTCTCCTCTTCGCCAACTTCACCCATAAGCTGGCTCATTCCAGGAATCATACCAGCCATCTTTGACAAGGGCCCCATTTTCATGATGTTACTCATTTGATCTCGGAGATCTCGCACAGTAAATATTCCCTGCTCAATGTGCTTCATCGTCTCCTTCTGGTCGATGTTCATGTGTTTCACATGGTCTACCAGACCCCTCATGTCTCCCATTCCAAGCAATTTAGACACGAACTGTTCAGGTGTGAACGGCTCAAGATCGTAAATATGCTCTCCCGTACCGATGAAAACAATCGGCGTATTAGTAGCCGCAACAGCTGAAATCGCACCGCCACCCTTTGCATGACCATCCATCTTGGTCAGAATAATGGCACCAAAATCAGAGGACTCCTTGAAAGCCTTGGATTGCGATTCCGCAGCTTGACCGATTGACGCATCGAGGACCATAATCGTCTGGTCAGGCTTCACAGCCTGCGAAATCTGCACCATCTCCGCAAACAGGTCAGTCTCTTGACGATGACGGCCGGATGTATCGACAATAATCAGATTAAACTTCTCTTGCTTGAATCTCGTAACACCAGCTGCCGCCACGACGACAGGATCGGTCTCAGTATATGAACCGTAGTAAGGAATCTTTGCTTTCGTAGCATTCTGCTTCAGCTGATCAAATGCACCAGCACGGAACGTATCCGCGCAAACAAGTCCAACCTTGAACCCTCGTCTCTGGTACCACAGTGCAAGCTTCGTGCAAGACGTAGTTTTACCAGCACCCTGCAGACCTACAAACATGATAACGTTGCACTTATTTTTGCTAGGCTTGAATTGTGCAACATCAGTCTGTGGATCCACAAGCGCGCATAATTCATCGTAAATTGCTTTCTGAGCTATTCTGCGGCGATTGGCATTCGGAGCTTGGTCCTTGAAATTGATTTTCTTCTTGATGTTGTTCCGCAGCGTTGACACCAGTTTCACATTCACGTCGGACTCTAGTAAAGCCATGCAAATCTCCTTCAACATGTTGTCGAGTGCCTATAAAAAAACCATGTGTTAGAATAGGCCCATTAGGTGAGAACAGTCAGACCCACCTTCTCGTCCACCACGTTCGAGCGAGTCAGCTCAGACATGGCGGAATTGATTCGCCGCCCAAGGTCTGCGAGAACCATGATGAATACTGATGATTAAACGCAAAGATTATTACAGTATATGATATATATAGTCCTCGACTATCTCCAGAGAATACCGCAGCCTATATATTTCCGAATAGTATATAAACTGTGAATTGCTGGATATATCAGAGTTGCAATTTCGAGATAGGCTCAAAGTAGCGGAATTTCTTAGTCACGTGTATCGCTAAAATGGATACGATTAGCCGGCGGCCCTCGATAATTGATCCGCATCAGCTCCAAGTTCGATCGATACAATTGCGGATCGATTCGATACGTCTGAAGAGGGATACCTCGCTGTGCGTGGTGGAATATTTAGTGAAGAACACTCTGTTTTTAGTGCTATTTTCGTCATCAGTGATTTGCGACTAAGGTTGCAGCCTTTGCTATGTCTGCTTCATACTCCACTATACGTTCGTTAGCGATCCATGACTTGCAGCCATGCAGACTAGTTCGCTCCTCTATCGGCAATTTCTCGGCTATTAGAATTGCCCCTCCTCAGAAAATTTGTGCGCCTAGTAATTTTGGCTTTAGTCGGAGTCATAGTCGGTCTTTCGCATCTCAATACCAAATTAGACGTTCAGCGATCAAGAACCGCGTGGTTAGACCTCACTATAAGGATCTGAGAGGACGTATTGGCGAGGCTCGAGACGTAGTCGAACCCGAAAATCGGACGAATCTTGAATACGGTACAGGAGATGATTCAAATGTACTAGAAACCAGAGTTATTAGCGACCCTAGAGGTGTCCTAACTCCAAACGATGCGGCAGCGTATATTTTGGAGAATCCAGCATTGGTTATTGAGCGCAAGATCGAATTCATGAACATCTTTTTGGTATGAAAATATATGTACATATCTAATGTGTAGAGAAACTAACTTCTTAAGGGCTTTGAACAAGCAAACAGATACGTGGGTTTTGGCTTGGTTGCAGACATATATGCTTGAAGTTGACATGAGAAAAGGCTCTAATGGATCTTAATGGGAATCATGTTGGATACATTGAAGAGGTAGATTATGGTATGTCTTGCATGTTATACCGTTTTGTAACAACTCCAATCTGACAGTCTCTCAGGTATCATGAAGGCTGTAATGCGCCAGGTTTACAGACTTCATCGGCCATTCACAGCAAACATCCTGGACCGGCATGGGAACGTAGTTCTAACGGTATTTACGCAACAAGTATACTTCTGAGTATGCAATACTGACGAATTTTACAGCTTCGACGGCCTTTTGCGCTGATCAACTCCAAACTTAGAGTGACTGTTCCTGGAACGGAGTACGAAGGCGAGCGGGTTGTCGGCGAAGCTCAACAAAGCTGGCATTTATGGCGCAGACGGTATAATCTGTTTCTTAGAGATGAGTAGGTTTTCCATTAACTTATTTTACCATTCTCGATATTGTCTGACCATTGTGAATCATAGGACTGAAGATGCGTTTGACCAATTTGCTGCAATCGACGCCCCATTTTTATCATTCAGCTTTGAACTACTTGACGAGCAGTCTCGTTTAATGGGTGCCGTTGAGAGAAACTGGGTTGGATTTGGTCGAGAACTTTTTACCGATACCGGTGTGTATATTTTGAAGATGGACTCTGCATCCACGGAAGAATCCAGTGTTGAAGAGAAGGCACCTGGCATGACTCTTGACCAACGAGCAGTAATGCTTGCTACGGCCGTGAGCATTGACTATGACTACTTCTCTCGCCATAGCAGACCGTAAGTATATCTTCACTTTCTGAATTGTTGACGCTGAGCTAGCATTTGCTAATTTGTTACAGTGGCGGTGGATTCATCGGGTTTGGAAATGATGTGTAGAGATGCATCAGGCTATTTACTGTACGCAAAACATGTATAGTTCCTTGTATTATGAATGCAAATATACAATTCGCATTTACCTACTATACTTATTTGCACGTAGTCTCTGAAACGCGCAGAGACTGCTTGATAAAATGTGCATTTATACCTGCACTTTTCAACTCTCGACTCTATAGAGTCTATAGGCCTAGTCTTACGTCTCATAACTTATCTTTGACGTTCCGCTTGATGCCGTATTTACGAGAGCGGACAAGGAAGCCCTTCTAATCTGGGGCGGCGGAAGCGCGATGGGCGCTGCCATGATCCTGGTTGCAAATATTTATGGATTTATAGTGTATGCTACCACGAGCGAGAAGCACCGCCGATATTTGACGAACCTTGCTGCGCCCAAGTTGTTTAATAACTATAAGGATCCTGCCGTCGTTCAGAATATCGTTAAAGCCGTCACAGACGACGGGATGACATTTTTGATGGAGCTCGATGCTGGCGGCCAACGTCCTGAGGTTCTTACTGTGCTGATAGAGACGCGCGGCCAAGAGCAGAGCATTCTCGCGTCTGCGGCACCTTTGTTGGGCGAGATCCAAAAGGTCGACGTAATTGACATCAAGTTTGTAATTGGACCGCCAGAGGAGGCGGATAGACTTAAGATAACCAAGCTTGCGTTCAACGTCTGACTGAAGAAAAGGCTTGCATCTGGCGAACACGTGTCTTGCCCTGCGGTTGAGATCGGCACGTCTGGCAAAGGAGTGCAAGGTATTGTCACGGGGATGAACGACGATCAGGATAAGAAGAACGCTAAGAAGATCGGCGAACGAAATATGTTTCTGTCTTGTTCAGTTTTAATGAGATGTGAGAGATTGATCCGATGTGCTGAGTGCTGACTGTGGACGCCATTGTGTGTTACTCAGCATCGATGTGGCCGAGATTAGAGGTTTGTTCGTCTTACCGTGTAGTGCATTCTTTCCATTACCAATCTGTCAGAAACTCACTTATTGTCAGGATTTTACCGTTTTACGCGTATCTGAATAAGTAATGACTAAGTTACACCGTACACGTAAGCCAATGTTCCTTGTGTTGCAAATAAATCCATTTGTACGAGGTCAGAATCAGAATCAGAATCAGAATCAGAATCAGCTCGGTCAGGTGTGGAGGCGAGCTCGGGCCGCGAGCCGCCGCGTCGGCGGTCGGCGCCAAACTTTTCCGACGCCGCTCACAGCCGGCGTACGAATGCTCCGCTTCACGCGGAACAATGCAAGCTCCGTCAACACGTTATTCGTAAGCGCATACGAAAGAAGTTATCGGAGATCAATGAATTATGCTGAATTGCTGATGCTAATGGTGAATTGATGACGATGTTACAATGAATGCTAACTGTATAAATATCCAGGTCGTCGCCCTCGGTCGGTGTCGCCATCAAGCAGCACACGCCTCCATCTCCTTTGAACATCAAAGGCATCTGATCCGCATCACTGCAATCCAGCAATCCAACAATCTTGATCGCAATGTCACACACTGCTGTTATTCTTCCCGGGCCCGCTGCTGCACTTGAAGTCACCACTCGTCCCACGCCTACCCCGGGGCCGGGCGAGATCCTCGTGCAAGCGAAATCAGTTGCGCTCAACCCGCTCGAGCCCAACCAGATCATGTACGGAGTCCGGATCACGACGTATCCCTACGTTCTCGGTTCCGATGTTGCTGGAGTAGTTGTCTCGACTGGTGAAGGCGTTCCGGACACTTTTAAGCCGGGAACTCGCGTCGCTGGATTCGCTCCGGCTATCTACACTGGCGCCGCGGACTATGGCGCGTTCCAGGAATACGTTCTTCTGCAGACACAGCTGACTATCGTGCTTCCCGATTCCCTCAGTTTCAACGAAGGAACACTGATTCCTATGGCAAATCAAACGCTTTGGAACGGCCTTTACAAGCTCGAAGTCGGCCACGACACGAAGTTTACGCCGGCTGATAAGCAGGGATTCCTTGTTTGGGGCGGTGGCAGCGCGATGGGTGCTGCCATGGTTCAGGCTGCTAAGTTGCTTGGATTTACAGTCTACGCTACTGCGAGCGAGAAGCACCACGCGTACTTGAAGTCTTTGGGTGCTGCGAGAGTGTTTGACTATAAGTCTCCCGATGTGGCATCTGCCATCATCAATGCTGCCGAAGCAGACGACTTGACAATCTCAAAGGCCTACGACACCGGCGGCCAGCTTCCGGATATTATTGCGGCTCTCCGGGGAACCAAGGGCACCGAATCTCCTTTGATTGCTTCTACAATCCCCTTATTCGGTGAGGTCCCCGATTCCGATGGAGTTACGATACAATTCGTCACTGGCCCAGAGGACCCGGAGGAGCTGAAGAAGCACTTTGAGTTTGCGTTCGGAAAGTGGATGCAGGAGAAGCTGGTGAATGGGGAGTATATCCCTTGTCCATCGGTTAAGGTCGTCGGAAAGGGAATCGAGTCGATTGTGCCCGCGATGGTGGACTACATGGAGAAGCGAGCTATCGGCGGAATTAGCGGCGAGAAGTACGTGATCGAGGTTTAATCTGCACCGATTAGCTCGATCTAAACGATATCATTCTGCGACATTGAAATATGATTATATGAGATTTGAAATTGATTAGTTATTTTAGTAATAAACATGTGTTCTGAGATTTGCAATAACTAGTAATAAAAAGACAAATATACTGTACACACGCTGGAGATCAGACCAAGACTAATTTTTAACTCGACGCGTCGCGCGCGGCGCGTTAATTTGCAAATTATAAAGCGATCGGCCCGAATCCAATAAATTGATCTGGCCTTACGTTCTCAAAATACTCAAATATATGTCACCGATTTGAGAAATTACTTTATATTATTTCTCCTTTCTATAGAATTAAGTGGCGTGATCTGATATCGTTTCAACCTCACGTTCAAGCCGACCCGGAACCGAAACGATTCTACTCTCGATTCATACCCAGTCCGTGATCGCATTACGATGAGCGCCTGGCCAACATCATCCCGACCGCCTCGGGTATCCTTTTTACCAAGCGAGCTTCATGCCGATCTTGATAAGTGCGTGCAATGGCTGTCTTTTATAACTACCCGTTACTGACCATGGCAGGATATGTCGGAACCTGTGGATACTATCCGCGCTCACGCTTGATTCGGACCAGAGCTTTTTGCCTGAAGTCACCGGGCAGAATTATATTAGGATTCTACGAGCATTGCTGTCAGTCATGGGCCAAACGGTTCGAAGCGCAGAAGTTCAGCTATACCTGCTGCAGCGAGAGGGTGCGTCGTTGGACCGGGACGTTTGGTTATCTATGTTTGTGGACAACTTTTTGATTGGGCTATCGTCGCAAGCAAACATGCAGCGAGCACAGGCAGCTATCACAGAGAATATGCGAACCATTTTTCCGTCTACCGTCACATTGAACGAGCAGACCAATGTCTCTGAGATTTTTGAGTCTGCTAATCTCGTCCCAAACAGCACGCCCAACGAATTTGAAACCGCGGATCAGCTTCGAGCCGAGCTGGACCAGATTTTGAGACTCAACGAGACAGGTACTGCGCTAAGCCAGACTTTGAATGGATGGCTACCTGACGAGAACGGAGCACGACGCGAGACAGTAAGTCGTTCGGTCTCGTTTGGATCGCAGCTCGATACCAATGTTGACGCCTCTCCGTCTGGACGACGAGTGAGACCACGACTATCTCCATTGCGCCGCCGACCATCGTTTGAGCCACATCATATTGGACGCGGAGTCTCTGAAGCAGATCGAGCGCATGCACCTCATCGTAACTGGGCTTTCATGCGTCCAATTGACAGGCACGGGCAAAATCGATCGCACCAGCGCCTATTTGCGGGACTGATGCGCTCATCTGGATCAAGACGGTCTGTCTCAGCCGAGAACGAGCCGCCAACGACGTTTAGGGATGCCGTCGAGAGATCATTTCTTATTAGTCCAAACTACGGATCTACCTGGGACACCGAGAGAGAGTTTTCGCCGCCAGCCTCTCGTATGTTTAATTCTGCATTGCAGACCCCATCGCCGGTACCCGGACCGACCATTAATCCCAATGCGCGCCGAATTATTCCACCGCTTGATAATTTCTCAGAGTCAATTGGGAATGGCTACAAGTCCCGCAAAGCAGCCTCGTTTGCCTGGATCGGAAAAATTTATAGCCAGCATTCTGAAGATTCTGAGACGATTTTCGGCAACGTTACCGTGATAACCAGATACACGAAATTCTTCATGGACAACATTCTTGAAAGCTCTCATTTTGCGATGGCGAACAAAATATTTGAGAGCATGCTTCAGTCGATAGTGTTGGGCAAAGTGAAGAGCAAGAATCAGCCGTATATCGTGAGCTCAGGCGATTTGACGGTTCCTGGAGTATTTACAAAAGTGCTTCTGAATATCAGCGCCATCACACGCAAGTTGGGCGCGATTATGAAACTAGACATGACAGATCCGCACCGATTAGACCCGTTTATTTTGACTTGCGATTTTGGGGAGGCGTATGACCGGTATAGCGTTGACGGTTCTGCGACCGGGATGATTATGGAATGCAGTGTCGCGCGCACAGATACCGACAAGGTAATATTTTCTCGTTGCGCGCCGTATATTTTATTTGAAAAGTGCGAAGGCTATTCCGGAGAGCGATTCAATTTGGATCCGCAGGTATTCGAGCCGTTTTTTATTCCCGAGAAGGTGTCGTGGACACTAGTGCCTGATGTTCCGTGGCTTGTGTATGATTCTATGAAGGGTCAGTTTCTTGGCGTCGCGCCGAATTTCCAGCAGTCTACAATTGTCAACACTACGTTAATTGCAAAATATCTGTGGCATGGGATATCAAGGGAGGTGCAACAGCCGTTGGAGATTGAAATCAACGTTGGCCCGAACCCAGATTACGCCCAAATGACGGGCTTCCTGACTGCCGATATCTCACTTTCGAACGACAACGAAGCGGAGGCTAATACAACTGGTGTGAAGAAGCAAGGCGAGATTGAGTTTATCAGACCATCCGAGTCGCGATCACCTTCGCTCGCGGGCCCTTCTACGAACGCCATTGTAACACAACTAGTACCGAGCTACGAGGAATCGATGAATGCAGCAACGCAGGTTATCCGTGATGGATTGTCAAATTCTGAGCACACCCCGTCGGAATATTCAGATCTCGCGGCGGACGGGCATGTGGATGGTAGTAGCCTTGCAAGGAGAGTAGATGACGCCCCGCCTCAGGTCGGCGAGCTAGATTTGGATTCACCGGCTCATGACGATTTTGACCTTAGTACTTGGTTGACTTGATGATTCCTGGAAGAATACCCGTGTTTGTTGTTTCTTTGTTTGCTTGTTTAAGCAGGTGAGATTGATGGTGGCTTTTGGCAGAATCGGCCCGTTCTGGGATTATGCGCGCATTTAGACGCACTGTGAAATGCATTTCTATTTGCTGATGCTACCTGACGAAATACTCCTTCTTCGGAAACTCAGCCTGTCTAGAAATAACCTGTATTATAGCTCCCAATGCGTCCACTAATGTACAATTCCGCGAGCTCATGCCCGCGCCTTTCCCTTTCCCTTCCCATTCCCATTCACCGCCACACTATCTACATCCTCATCCGCCGCCCCATTCGCCATCTTCTTACCTCCCTCAAAATTATCCCGAACCTGCAAATAATGCCGCAACTCGTCCTCGCTCACGCTAGCAATCAACTCCCTCTGCGCCTTATCAAAATCCTCCGTCCGCACGACGACCTTGACATCTTCCTCCGTCGCTTGCGTATCAAACCACCACCGCAGCCCGCTCTTGTGACTACCATGCTGCTCATAGTCTTCTGGTCTGCCACTGTGATCAAACTCGATTACGCGCTGATCAATTTCCCGTGCTAATCGGGTCATGGCGTTCAGCATCGCATCCGAGCACAACGCGTAGAAATCAGCGCCAGTGTATGTAAACGGGCACCGTTCCGCAACAGCCTCGAGATCCAAATTCGGGGAAAGTGTAAACTTTCTAGTCAACGCTCGCAGAATGTTAACCTGCTTCGCATGTGTATCCGCAACTCCCAGATACAGCATCTTATCAAACCGACCTGGCCGCAACAACGCCTCGTCAAGCAAATCAGGCCGATTAGTAGCGCCGACTACAAACACGCCATCGCCGCCTGACGAACTCATACCGTCGAGCTCAGCTAGAAGTTGAGATACAATTCGATCCATAACGCCGCCCGAATCACCTTGGTTGCCACGCTTAGGCGCAACAGAGTCAAGCTCGTCGAAAAATACGACACACGGTTTCGCGTCACGCGCGCGCTGAAACACTTTCCGCACGTTGGACTCGGATTCGCCAATGTACATGTTCAATAGCTCTGGACCCTTGACCGAGAAGAAATTGAGCGAGAACGTGGTTGCAATCGCTTTGGCGAGAAGCGTCTTACCGGTTCCCGGAGGTCCGTAAAATAAGATACCAGACCGTTTCTTGATCCCTCCCGAAAACAACGACGGGTATTTTAGCGGCATTTCGATCGTGTCCATAATCTCCGATTTGACGTCCGCAAGACCTCCAACGTCGGCCCATTGCACATTCGGAATCCGCGGCGCGCCAATCGAGTCGCTGTATTTCAACCGGGCCGCGCTGGTAGCGGCCGAGAAATCTGACGGCGTGAGCGTAAGATACCCTCCGGACGACAATAACAAATCTCGCGGAACTTTGTCAGCTTGATGATCTTCTTCCAGTCGATCCATGGCGCAAAAATACGCAGATTTCACAATCGAAAGCAAATCAGCAGGCACAAGACCAGCAGATTGCAGCGCAAGACCTGGAATACTGACGTCTGATCGCACGACAAATCCTCTCGGCACTCGCACATCAAGCTGTCCCAATCGAACCGCAGCTTCCGAAAGCGTTCGCGCAGCTGGCCCCTCAGGCGCTAACATGTATTCAAAGATCCGAGTCCGCTCAGCCTCAGACGGCGTGCCCATCTCGATCTCGAATCCAAACACGCCACGAACCTCGTCTGCCACAGCACTCACGTCGCCCGCAGTCGCGACAACAACAAAGCCAGAACCTGATTCCATCATGTCAATCAGCATACTCGCGATTTTATCGCCTATCCGACCTCCACCGGTCTGCCCTTCTTCCGGTTTCTTGGCTAGCGCTTCCAGATGTCGTAGCAAAACAACACAAACGGGAGCACACGCACTGGCACGCTCTAGTCGCGCTTTCAAAGTTCCAAGCGTCTTTGTATCCGTCTCACCAACCGTATCATGCGCCTCAATCTCAAACACATGTACGCCAAGCTCAGCAGCGACCGAACGAACCATAGTCGCTTTACCCACGCCGCGCTTGTTCGAATGCACAAGGATAGCTGTTTTCAAATGCGCCGCAGCGGCAGAGACACAGATTTGCAAAAGCTGATGTAACCTTCGCGATGGTGCCGACGTGAACCGCGGAAGGGAAGGCAGCGAGAGGTATCGTAACCACGGCAGCAGGATCGGCGGATGTCGCGCAGCGACAGAACCAGTCTGCGCAACCCTGGTCTGAGAACTATCCACGAAGCAAAACTCATTCTCCGACACCGCGTCCGTACTCGACGGTATAACAGCGGTCACCTGAAACCACGCTACAGCCGACGGCGACGACGACGATCCAGCCGCAGCAACTAAATCTTCGCCACCCGTGCTAGCATCAGGCAAATACATCAAGCGCGCATACATCTCGTCAATCGGAATTGCAATTAAATCGCCAACTGCGACAACTCTCCGGTACCGTTCAAAGTAGACTCGCAAACCATGCATATACGCTTGTTGAAGTGTACGATCAGTAGTCACGGACGTGCTCACGCGCGCTATCGTGATTTCCTTTGCTGCCCGTGGCTCGTTTGATGTGTGTGGCAGAAGTTGGATCGTGACTGTATCCGGCATGCCAAGATTGTATAACAGAATAGGTGGAAGGTATAGCTTATCCTGGTCAAAGTAGCTCGCGAGAGGGAATGAGTAGAGTCGGATAGGCCGGGTCGTCGAGAGACTCCGGATACACACCTAGGCATGAATCAGCATTTGAGCCAGAAAAGACAAAAACAATCACCATAAAACAAAAACGTCAGAAAAACATACCCAATCTCCGGAAAATACGCCAAGTTTTGAAAGCGTGTACACGCTCACAAATCCTCTAGCTTCGCAATCATCCGCCGCGTTCCCGGCCGGCACCAAGAGCTCATATCCCACTTGCGCCTCCAGCGCGACAACCGGCATCAGCACTGCCTCAGCACTCGGTAATTCGACCGTGCTCGCCGTCAACGCAATAGCTGTATTCCGCGACGTGTCCCAATTATTCTGGATCTCAAGAAACCTTGACATAGTTCCGTCCTCTGCCTCAATCTCGTCCTCAGTCTCATTCAACTGATCCGAATCGACCATCGAGTCATCCTTGACAAACGTGAGCGTAGTAATACCAGCAACCACCCGTCCTTGCTCAACTGGTTCACAAGCACGCACAACACCACCATTCCACACTCCCGTCTGTCCAACTCTTAGAACCCCATAATCTCTCAACACGGCATCCACCCCACCGCTATCCAGCGCAGCTTTCGCGGCCGCGTACGAGCTCGGGGAAAAGGTGATCGTAGCATGTGTCAGTGGTACCGCAGAAACGCTATATAACGCAACCTGCACCCGATCCATGAACTCCTCCGTCGCATAGTTTGCAGATATCGAAACTGAAGCTATGCCCAACGACGGATCACGCACACAGACATACAACCTCCACCGCGGCGCACTCAGCAAAGCAAGTTCGGCAGCCGTGCAAATCGCAACCGTGCCACTTTCTTCTCCCTCGTACTCCTCCACCTCTCGTCCAGAATGCTTAGCCAATACCGGAAACAGCTCATCAAACAAATCAGTCGAAAGCCGTAATATCTCGTGTTCCTCGAGATCATCCGCTTCGTACTCTTGATCTTGTCCCGAGATCCGGAGCGTCGCAAGTCGTGGCTTCGTGAGTCGTTTTCGTCGACGGCCGGGGCTAGCTGCTACTGCTAGCGGGGCAATCATCTTTCGCCTATAAAGCTTGATTCACGAACTTTCTCATTCACAATATGTATTTTGCTGGATCCTTGTTTGAATCCGGATCTCTCTTCAAGAAACTTTAGTAGGTTGCCGCCGACCTCGGCGCTTGAGTTAATTGCGGGGACAAATATCCAGCTAACTGCGCTTACATTTTTGCCCCGGGGTTTGTGTCAATAAATCTGATGCGGCTTGTGCGGCTTGCGCTGCCTCAGTGCGCGCGGCTCCCAGAGATTTTACAATTCCGCCCAAGTCGAGTTGCAAGAACTACTTGAACTTATAAGTTAGATAGCAGAGCATTGATTTATTCAAGCTAGTCATACTAATAAAACAACAGCCATTCAGCGTACAAGAACCAGAGCAGACGATCTATGCAGTCCGAAACCAAGCAAATGAACCATATGAACAAGAAAACATAATCCAAAAACGCAAAAAAAACCAACACAGATGTCAAACTTTTATGTTGCACAGACTAATTAAACCCAACCAAAAACCATTTGTATCTAGTATTAGAAAAGAAAAGAAAACTTGCAGCTGCCTCCATCCTAGAATGTGCTTAGAAAGTGGTCTTCTTGCCCTTGAAAGGCACAGAACCACCACGGCCACCACGGCTACCGCCACGGCTTCCGCCACGGCCACCGCGGTCGCCAAAGCCACCACGGCTTCCGCCACGGCCGCCGCGGTCGCCAAATCCACCACGGCTTCCACCGCGCGAACCACCGCGCGAGCCGCCACGGCCACCGCGGAAACCACCGCCGTTGCTGTTGTCGCGCGGGGTGGAGAAGTCAAGACGGACACCACGGCCGTCGATCTCGTGGCCGTTCAGGGCATCAAGAGCGACCTTGGCCTCGTCGATGGACGAGAACTGGACGTAGCCGAAACCCTTGAGCTGCTCGGTCTCCGGGTTGGTGGGCAGACGGACGTTCAGAACGCTTCCGTGCTCGCCAAAGAGCTCGTACAGGCTGTCGCGGTCGACGTTGAAGGACAGGTTACCCAGGAAAAGGGTGTCAGAGGGCTCAGATACCTTGTCACCGTACTGCTCGGCACGGTTGGTACGGGGCTTGTCGCCAGCGGGCTTCTGAACGGACAGGTCAAGGTTGACAGGTCGGCTGTCGATCTCCTTGCCCTGGAACTTGTCGAGAGCCTTCTTAGCGGTCTCGGAGTCGGCAAAGTCGACGTATCCGAATCTGAAATCGTTAGTCAATGAAACTCCTATAAAAACCAAGTAAAAAGAAAGAAATACCCCTTGGAACGGCCAGTAGACTTGTCGATGATAACACGGGCAGAAACAACCTCACCAATGGGCTCAAACTCACGCTTGAGCCACTCGTCGTCGACGTTCCACGACAGACGACCAACGAAAAGGGTCTTGGGCTCATCGTCAGCAGCAACCTCCTCGGTCTTCTGCTTCTTGACAACAACAGGCTCCTCCTCAGCCTTTCTCTTAGGGGCGGGCTTCTTGACCTCCTCTTCCTCCTCATCGTCCGACGAATCGTCGGAGTCAGAGTCGGAAGCGCTCTCGGCCTTCTCCTCAGCCTTAACAGCGGGAGCAGTCTCGGTCTCGGAGTCAGAGTCCGAGTCCGAGTCAGACTCGGAGCTCGACTCCTCCTTCTTAGCAGCGGCCTTCTTGGGGGCAGGGACAGCGGCCTTCTTGGGCTCCTCCTCTTCGTCAGAGTCCGACGAATCAGAGTCAGAGTCAGACTCGACCTTCTTGGCAGCAGGGGCAGCGGGCTTCTCATCTTCGGACTCCGAGTCGGACGAATCCGAGTCAGACTCGGACTCGTCCTTTTTAGGGACAGGTGCGGCCTTTCCATTCTTCTTCGCAACAGGGGCAGTCTCTTCTTCGCTGTCGTCAGAAGACGAGCTAGAGTCAACATCCATGGCATCCGAGTCCGAGTCCGAGTCGGACTCAGACTCAGACTCGACCTTCTTCGCCTTCTTTCCCTTCTTGGACTCAGCATCCTTCTTGGTCGCCTTCTCGGCGAGCTTAGCGGCAACAACGGCAGCAGCGGCGTTGGCCTTCTGCATCTTAGCGGGCTTTCCATTCTTCTCAGCAACAGTGGACGCGGTCTTCTTGGAGACACCGGCACCGTACTTAGCGGCAAGCGCGGCCGGCTTCTTGTCTCCTCTGTTCTTGTTTCCCTTGGCCATTTCTAACTGAAGCCTTTGTTAATATGTTTCTCAATCAACTCAGACGAAGCTGGATCGGCATAAAAGGGAACGTACTTGTGTGAGTATAAAAAATTCGTGCGGATAGCAAGTGTGTGCAGGGAAGAGAGAGGCGGCGAGCAGTGGGAGAATTATACTCCCAGCAGCTGGGAAAAATATTTTTTTTTAGCGCTACGCCGCTGCGGCTCGATGAGCACCGGGTAATTAATGAGATTGGGCCGGGTAAAACTTCCTTGTTGCTGACTAATATATTTTTGGATGGTTTTTTAGTTAACTCTTAAAAAGGAGCAGCATTTCGTTTATTTTTGATTAACGACGGTAGCTACAATATATAGTCTCATTTGATTTCATCTGGGCAGATGAACTTGGCACAGCATTAATACGGTAAAATTATGGACCGCTAATCGCTATCCATAAGACAGATAGAAAGCAAGGCCACGCGGTCCAAGAGCGAGAGGGCGTTGGAAAGAGTAAATTGTAATCTGTTCATGAAACGCGTGTGCAACGCGTGAGAAACGTGAATGATAAAACAAAAGGTTAGTGAGGGCTCGTGAGGGCTCCTGAAGGCTCGTGAAGAGCGCGTGCGGACAGATGGCGGCGTGCGTCGGACACACAGACAAGTTGCAGAACTGGACAGGCACGAATCTGATACCGCATGAATGGCAGTCACCGCATGAATGGCAGTCAGCGTCGAGAAGAGCTGGTAGAGATGGATAAAACGAGAATATGTTAGCGATATGTAGAGTTTCTAGAGCTTCTGCAGACTGTAAGGCATATACAGCCATTGCCCTAGACGGAAATGAAGAGCAAGACGAAACGAGCGGCTCGCAAACTAGCTCGCCAGTTGCACGAGTAATCAGTAAAACAGACGGGAAGGCGATTCGGTTTGCCAGAAAGAACACGCACGCGAAGGCGAGAGAAGCAGGTCTGGGGGGGCGTGGCGACGTGAAATGAAAAAGCCGAGGCAGAGTGGCAGGCGTATGGCGGGCGTATGGTAGGTCAATGACAGAGAGAATATGCACGGTACGCATCGGCAGGGCTCGCTAGAGTAGACTTGCGCGACACGTGGCGGGGATAAAGCGTGAGTTTTGGTGGGTCGCACGGCGCGAGCGACAGGGACGAACGGTGACGGTGTGATGGCGCCTTACAAGGCGCTGGCCGGTTCTTGCCAACAGGCAGTTGTATTGGCAGACAAGAGATGACAGTCAGCGGTGATGGGGACTACAACTTGGCGAGACGGAGTGGTTCAGTGATGGACAGTGGTGACGAGAGAAGTGCGTGATGGGAATGATGGTTGATGGCAGAGTTTGTTACGGAGGTAAGAGGTATGGCGGTATAATGTATCGACTAAAGACAGAGTATAAGTAATGCTCATCATAGGCCATAGCTGAAGCGTGTTGCTTGTAGACATGTATTATATATATTTGACAGAGTAGATGTTGACAGGAGGTAGAAGTAGTGGTAGAAGTCGTGGTGTGGTGTAACACAGGTTCATTGTGCGCCAGCCCCGGGTAACTCCTGTGCAACCCGAACCGAACCCGAACCGAACCGGCCACGCGCTGCTCATCGCCCGCGCGCTGAACGCGGCAGCACATGGCCTTTCTTCCTCGCCCTCGCCCTCGACGAGCCGGCCCGCCGCTATAATGCCCGACCGGCCGCGCCTGCCGCCCTTCGCGGCCTCCGCGACTCTGTCTTCCGCGTCCTCTGCGTCCTCCGTCTCCACCTCGCCCGCCATTCCGCACCCCGCCGCCCGCACGTCGCTCCCGACGCCGCTGCCGCCGCTGCGTCCGTCCTCGCTCATCATGGCCGCCGCCAATCCCCCGCGCGACTTCTACTACGCTGCCGCCGCTGCCGACCAGCAGCAGCAGCAGCAACAACAGCCAGCGCGCTACGACGCGTTTGGCGCCCTGCCGTTGCCGGGGCAACCACAGCAGCAGCAACCACAGCACCACCAACACCAACAGCACCCACCCCCTTCCCACCAACTCCCGCCCCACCAGCAGCCTCCCCAGCCATGGCTCGCGCCCATCGACTACGACGCCCGTCGCACCTCCGCCGCCTCCGACTACACCCTCGCCAACCGGCCCGCGCCATTCTTGGCCGCCCCGCGTGCCGCTCCGCCCATCGCGATCTCCGCGCCAGCGCCCTTCGCGCCCAACCCCAACGCACCATCGCCCACGAAGGGCTATCCCTATGCGTTCCCGGACCCTGGCGCGCCATACGGATATGCCCCAGCCGCAGCCCGCACCTCCGTCGACTCCTACGACCGCGCCTCCGCCCGCTCGCTCGATCTCGACGAGCCCGCGAACGGCTCCGCCGCCGCAGGCCAGGGCGGCCAGCCTGGGCCTTACTCGCGATCGCCCGAGCTGCGCCAGACACACAAAATCGCTGAGCGCCGCCGGCGCCGCGACATGTCAGCCCTCTACGACGACCTTAAGGAGATCCTGCCCGACGAGAAGGGCGCAAAGTCCTCTAAGCACGACATCCTCACGCGCGCCGTGTCCGTCATCAAGGACATGCACGACCAGACCGGCGACCTCCAGCGCGAGATCAACGACTTGCGCTCCCGCCTCGGCATGCCACCCAAGCGTTTCCCGCCGCTCTCCGTCGCCGTCGACCGCGCCTCCGGCCGCGAGTCCACCGGATCCGACATGGAGTCCGAGGGCGAGGCCATGGACCTGTCCAAGTAGCCTCTGCCGCGTCTCTGTGTTTGTCTGTGTCTGTGTCTCTACTCTGGCGTTTCGGTTTGGGTCTTGTAAATACGGCAGCGTGTGTGCTTGCCTCCAGTTGGCGGATCGCGGCCGGCGAATGTACTTTTATTGCTTGTTGCTTGTTTATTTTGCGTTTAATGCGTTTGCGTTTGTCACGTTTGTGGTTTGTCCATGGTGCCGGTAGGATAGCAATGCACTGTTGACCGATTTATCTGGTCTGTAGCAGTATTACAATCCAGTGACTCGTGGTATTGTTGTAGTGTCGTTGTATCCCACTCTCGCAAAATTTAGCCCCTTTTCACCCGATAACAGCTTGCGCTATCGCACTTTTTGCGTGACAGCGCCTCGAGCTCGAGATCGACTGCCTGCAGTCTGACTCTTAAGGCTATCTACAGCTACTAGTTCTCTAGCAGTCTACACCAACGGACTACAGACAGCCGTTAGCATACTGTGCTGAAAAAACAACAATACGTAGAATCTGGCGACTCAAAAAGTTTCAGTCGGAGATATTTGTGATATCGTAACATTGCGGATTTTGTGCTAAATCGAGCGTCGCGCGACCCCTGAATTCACCGTGATCCTACGCGTCCAAACTCACCCCGACGCGTCCTCGAGCTCGCTGCCCATATCACAACAAACAAACAAAAAACCACACTTATGTCCGCTCTCTAACAAGTGCCACCATGGCCGAATCACATTGCTACGACTTCAACGAGAAGGCCATTCGCCGCGAAATCAGGCTTTACCTGATCCGTCTGCGCCAGGAGCACGAATGCCTCGTCTCGGTAGGTTACACAACACCCATCCGCTTCTACTCTACCAGCATGCACTAACCCGCAGGACCTCCTCAAACGATCCCGCACGTCTCTCAAACAGACTACGCGCGACGTTGCTAACCGCGCAGAGCACGAGTCCTACGCCCTGCACGACTTCATCCCCCCCGTCGCGCACTCAGCCCGCTCCACGCCGCTCAAGTTCACTGTCGAGACCTACGTCCGCCAAAACCAGCCCGTCAAGAAACAGCTAATTGAGAAATGCGTAAAGCTACCAATGGTCTTACCGCTACCGCTCTACAAGGACTACACGCCGCTCACGTCCGGCGTGCAAGTTGAGGATGATGAGTTTCTGAGATACCTGCCGTACTTTGGAGAAAACGGCGAAGAAGCTGGCTTAAATCTGGAAGAGATGTTTGAAGACCGTACAGAAGCCCAAGCTGAGCTACTGCGTCGCGAGAGTGCGTTTTACTCTCTTTGTCTTTTGCCATCTTGAGCTTGTATTGACAACGCAGACGCGCGCTTCCTATCCGCACATTTTTTCGATTTCATTACAAACTACGGCATCCTGAAACCCCAACTTGTCTCGTTCTTCAACTACGTCGCAAGCAGCACTTCCCTGCGCAAACAACTTGGCCCTGACAAACCTCGTCTTGAGGTCGACGACAAGCGGCGGCAACTGCTTGAGGAACATACCGCAAAGCTGGACACGCGCGTCTCTGCGCGCATCGAGATGTTCTGCAGAATATTCAAGGATATGACGAAAACCTCTGTTCTCGAGATTATGAACTTGTGCGACCTAATATTTTGGTCTATCTACCCTGATTTATGCTAACTATTGACAGATTTCCAGCGACGTTTTTTATTGAAGATAAACGAGCTTCGTATGTATAACTGGCACCGTCAAAGCTAGTAGTATCTAACAGCAACAGACTTCGCAGCTCTCAAGTCACATCGGCGTACAATCTCGATTCGTACGCGTCTCTTCTCTGCTCACTCTGCTTCATGCATGAATGTCCTTGGCATGGTAAGTTTTCTTAAGCATTCTTCTAGCTGTAACGGTACTAATAAACAGATGCATCCTACGTAACCCTGAATCCCGACGGGTCCATCAAAACAGTGCCACTGCAGCAGCAACGCACAGTTAATCAGTCTACCGCCAACCATAGTCTTCTGCCCGAAGCCTTACCATGTTCAGCAAGTTGTTTTCTGAATGTTAGTTGTTTGTTCATGGACACAATAGTTTCAGCACCACTAACGATCTGCGTAGAAAAATACACCAAAGACTGATGGTTCCCTGCGTCCATCAGACTGGACTGACGACGAGCTGTCGATGATTAAGATGACAGGGAAGGTTATGCAGCGGAATTCACGCACTGCATGTTTACTGGTGACCATGCTCGACCGTCCCTGCAGCGAGGTATTGCCATCTTTTTGCTTTTGCTTTGCTGTTGTGCTTGTTAGACTAATAACCGACAGATTTACTCGAAACTGGTGGACCTCAAACTAACACACGACCACGTCAAATCTCGTGAACGCCCCGACGCAAGCCCCTCCGCACTCTCCTCAGTTCTTGACCACACATTCGCCCATCCCGCTCAATTCAGCAAACGCAAACGAAAAGCTCAGTCGACATACCCTGACGACTGTTCGCTCTCCGGGAACCATCTCAAGCGCGGGAACGTGAACCCATGCATGCACTCAGGCCCTTGCGACACCGATTGTCCATGTTCGCATAGCAAAGTCTTTTGCGAAAAGTCATGCGGATGCGGACCTTCGTGTCCTCGACGGTACCGTGGATGCAGATGCACGACCTCGCGATGCCGCACATCGGCATGTGAATGCTTCAAATGGAACAGAGAATGTGATCCAGATCTGTGCCGCGGCTGTGGTGCAGACGAATTACTGGATCCAAAGAATAGGGATATTGTCGATAACAAACGGTTCTGTAAGAACGTGAATTTGCAGCGAGGGCTCGGTAGGCGCGCAATTGTAGGACCCAGTAAGATCGCGGGATGGGGATTGTTTATGGGGGAAGCTATCAAACAGGATGAATACCTTGGGGTACGTTGTTTTGTGTTCTGGCTGGGTTGAGAGTAAGACTGATGTCGTGCAATTAGGAGTATAAAGGCGAACTGATATCCCAGGACGAGGCTGAACGGCGCGGGTATGTCTTCTTGCGTACTTTTTCATTTCAGGGTCGCTGGTATACTGACTTCAAATAGAAAAATCTACGACAAGCGCGGCGTGTCCTTCTTATTCGAATCCACAAAAGGTAGTTCCCGCAATCTTCCCTACTCCACCAACTTGATCTAACAAATAGACCAATGCGTGGACGCTACCCGTGCAGGAAACAAACTACGCTTCATCAACCACTCTCGACAAAACCCGAACTGCCATGCTCGGATCTTATTAGTCAATGGCGTTCATCGGATTGCGTTTTTCTCAAGACGACGGATCAAAGAAGGGGAGGAGCTGTTTATTGATTACGGGTATGTCTTTCGGTTTGCTGCCTAGTTTCAATGATTTGTGCTAATTAGAGCAGGTATAACAACAAAACGATGAAGTTTGTGCCGTTAGAGGTTAGCAAGTCTGCTCGACAGGGTTCAAATCATTGATGACAAGAACGTGCAGTATCGATGAACGTGGGTTGTATAGCAATGGACAGAGAGTTAAGCAAGAGCCGGCACTAAACAAAAGTCCATGCAGTTTATGGTAAGGACAACGATGGCTATTCCATATAAATATCTGTACATTACAAATTGTCACATGCAGCTAGAAACAAACATATTTTAAACCCAAGAACTTTTTCCAGTATTAAGGCGTCTAGAACTTGTTGAACTGCTTCTTGCCGCTCTCGGAGGTGTTGATGCGGAGAACGTTGAATCGGACGGTCTTGGAGATAGGTCGGCACTGCCCAACAGTGACGACATCACCCTCAGACACACGGAAAGCAGGCGAGACGTGAGCGGCGACGTTCTTGTGGCGCTTCTCGTATCTGTTGTACTTGGGGATCTGTTTTGTTTCGTCAGTACTTTTGGCTCTCGGTGCATGTGGCGTGAGTAGGGAAAACATACGTAGTGAAGGTAGTCGCGTCTTATGATGATGGTACGGTGCATCTTAGCAGACACAACGGTGCCGGTGAGGATACGTCCACGGATCGAGACGAGACCGACGAAGGGGCACTTCTTGTCTAAGCCATTCGTTAACATCCATAAATCCAGAACAGTTTCCTCCAGCAAAGTATAGTGAAATGCATACCGATGTAGTGTCCCTGGATGGCCTCCTTAGGGGTCTTGAAACCCAGACCAACATCCTTGTACCAACGCTTGGTCGACTTCTTTCCCCGAGTCTTCGCGTTAAGGAAGATATGGGGTTGCTAGAATTCAGTCCGTCAGCACACATCCCTCACATCTTGTCCACTGTCTACCCGTGTCGTCTGCTCGTCTGCTCGTCTGCTCGTCTGCACCCCATCAAATCGCACGCTCCACAATGATTCCTCCTCTTCACGACACCCAGCAGCATCCAAAAATCCAACTCCAAGATCCTTCATACCTTCTGGAAAGCACGCTCCGACTGGACAGTCAACTCGGTGGCCATGGTGAATGTCGTTTGGGTGGTTGAGGTTGACGGGTTGGACGATGAGTTCGCTGCAGTAGACCTACCTCGAATTCGCGATGATCCCAGTGTTGTGTCCCGCCGCGCTCGCAAACTGAGTTTCAGCGCTGAGAGCTAAGCAAGTGACGCGTGACTGCGTTTTGGTGCGGCTCATAGTTTACTAGCCCTAGTGTAGGGTTACTGTATCCTGGGGTGAGAAACACCTGCACGTGAAGGCTCCCAAAATGGTCTAGCGCGGCCAGCCTTTGTTTGTTTACCTGCGGCGCAAGCGCTCCCGTCTCTTGTTTACATCGCAGACAACCCAGCTGCCTCGTCGCACAACACTCCACACCGCGACCATGCCGTCACCACGCAAGTCCCCGCGCCAGCACAGAAGATCACTTGCATTTCCTGCACTTGAGAAAGAAAATGCCGCGTCTGAGAATGCCGCAAGTAAGCGGAAACGTGCAAAGAGTCTCGATGGGTCACAGGAAGTTACGTTGCCGTTGACACGGAAAAGACGAGCTGGATCGCAAGTTCCGACTTCATTTGTACGTCAGAGAACTTTACGCTGGATGTGTAGTATGATGGCTAATACTGAGATATAGGCGCCGAGAGGGATCTTGAAACCGTATTCAGCGAGCGATGATAATCATACTGTTATCGGGGTCATGCAAGTCGCTCTGAGGCAAGAGACTGCTGCACCGCCAAAACTGCAGCAGAGCATGATGAGTCGGCGTGTGAGTTTTGCACCAGAAGCCACGCTACAGTAAGTTCTCTAATGTTCACCACTATGCGATTGTTCTAACAGCATGCGTTAGTACGTTCGATATCGATGCCGCGGACGATAGCTCGTCCATTGCAAATTCGACGTCAAGCACGCCTCGCCAGTCGCCGTTCCCCCAAGCAGCAAAGATGGCGTCGACTTCGGACTCAATTCTTGATGGATTATGGCAGCACAAGGAGCGGGACTCGCAGCCTTCCCGCCCAAGCAAAGTCATGTCGTCGCCGCGTCCTGTTAAGAACCGACCGGATGACGAGGAAGATGATGACGAGGAGGATGAAGACGAGGACGTGTCGATGAGTGGGGATGATAGCGAAGTTGAGATGGAAGACGCAACGGATGTATTTGACGATGTGTTTGAGGCACCTAGCGCCATGCCTCCCAGTGGAACGCCTCTTCGACCGCGGCTATCGCCTGCTGCGCCATCCAAACAGCTCTTCAAGTCTGCATTCTTTTCTCCACTGAAACCTAGACCTATGTCTCCTAAAGTCTCAAACCTACTTGTTGACGATGATGAAGGTACACAAGCTATGGATGTCACTACTGCATTTGGAAATATCAATTCAAAGCAACAACAAAGATCAGAGGAGACCGACGAAGAGGAGACCGACGAAGAGGAGGACGAAGAAGAAGAAGAAGAAGAGCAGACTATGGAGGTCACGCGCGCAATGGGTTGGATTGATGCTGAGGATAATGACAAATCAATGGAAATTACCAAGGCCGTTGGCTCAATCGAAAGAGATGAGGATTACAACGACGATGGTGCCACTATGGATATAACGAAGGCGGTCGGATTTATCCAGCCTAGCCAATCAGCGCAGGAGACTGAGGATGGCGATGACACGAACATTACAATGGACGTTACAAGAGCCGTTGGGTTTATTGAAGCTGAAGCAGAGGAGGAAAACACTGAAGTATCTATGGATATGACTCGTGCTGTTGGCTTTGTCGAGGCAACAAAAGAGACAGGCGAGGACTCCAACGACGTTTCCATGGATGTTACCAAAGCGGTTGGATCTATTGCACGAAACTCCGAGAATGAGGACCAGACTATGGACGAAACCATGGAAGTCACTCGAGCTGTTGGCTTCATTCAGCCAGATGCGGAGGATGCTATTGAGGACGGTACTGCTACCATGGCCATGGATGTTACGCGAGCAGTCGGATTTATTGATAATCCTGTAACTGAGGAGCCCGTCGCGACTACAATCGCAGCCCCGACAGCAGCTGGATCGCCACTACGGGTAGCTGCACAGACACCACCGCGTACTGTTACTCCTCGAGTGTCACAAGTCAAAACTACGACTCCGATCCGGAGTACCGGTAGACAGTCAAACACGCCACGATCTTTACGACGTACACCAAGTATCGGCAGAGAAACACCCACGCGCTCTGTGCAGCAGAAGATGGTTCAGAAAGTTATCAATTCAGCCCTTCGCGAGAATGTTCCGAGATCTCCAAGTGCTATCTTGCGCCGCAGAAAGAGTCTTCTTGATTGCGAAGTGGATACACAGAAGTTTGACGGAAATGGAATCACGGCTGGTACGCCAGAAGGACAGAACCTGAAAAAAGATATCAACGAGACCCTGTTCAACTTTGGTACGAGTAGTCTGCAGAAGCGCATCCAGAGTCTGACTCCTCGCAAAGTTACACGAACGCCGGCCAAAATGCAGACAAGAACGCCGGGTAGGGAGGAGACAAAGGAAGGCTTGATGTCCAAGGAGCAAGAAGCGCTAGCAAAGATCTATTCTCCGCTCAAGACGCGCGTGGGAACTGCGACGGGTTCGCCGGCTAAGAAACCACTTCGTCGGCTGAACGATCTTCCGGCTCCAGTCATGAGGCTCGAGCCAGAGAGCACACTTCTGACAATGCGGACACCGAAGAGAACTCCGTCTATTCAGACTTTGCAAGCTCATACTGTGATCCCCGTTGCTGAGGTCGACGTTAGTATTCAGGATGACGATTACATCCCGATATCGCTGAATGAGTTCTTACGTATGACCTCGGTGCAATTTTTGGAAGGACTGAACACGAAGAGACGGAATACAACATTCATGCAATCGCGTGAGCTAGTAGCGAAACAGACGTTCTCAGCACGAGTACTCGCCCGGCAGCTTCATTGTCCGATGCTTGAGCTCTTTGAATTTGTGAGTAATTTATCATGCTGCTTTGGATTGTGAGATGACTACTGACATATGCCTCGTAGAGCTGTCGCGAGCTGCGCAAGAATGTTCAGGAAGGAAATGAGCTCTTTGACCGACTTGAAGCAGAGACAATGGAGGAAAATCCGGCCCTCTTCCGAACTTATCTTTCGGCTTCACTCGAGGGTCAGGCAGCATTTATCGCGCAATTCAAGGTCATTAAAAACTACGCGAGAATCAAGTCAAAAGGTGTATGGTACGAATGGCGATCAAAACTTCTGGATGGTGTCATGAACAGTCTAGTCAAGAACCGCGCAGAACTGCAGCAGGATGACGAAACGCTTCAGGCGATCGATGAGCGTGTGACGCCCTGTCTTCCGGAGATCCGAGAACGCCATGCAGCGTTGAAAGCGAAGCTTGAACTGCTCAAGAAGCGCAAGTCGGAGGTAGAGGACTGTGACAAGAATGAATTGCTGCGGGTACGGGCGAATTTGACGCAAGTGAAGACTGATGTTTCCGAGAAAGAAGACGTCAAATCAAAGCTTGTCTTGGAAGCTGACCGACTCGATGCTGCTATTGAAGAGCACGCTACTGGTATCACCGCCACTCAGGAGGCTATTGCAGAGGCTGAGAAGGTGATTGGAGATAACAAGTTGATTGAACTTGATTCTTTCAAAGGTGAGTCCGATTTTACGCAATACACGGGGATAATTACTAACAGCATGCAGTGCAATTGGATCTGATCAAATATCTCTTTGGCTGGCAGGTTGTACGCAGTTCTGACAGTGCCATGGTCTTGAGTCTGGATGACTTTGTGATTGTCGAAGTAGCAACATCAAGTGGTACCATCTCCAGTATCAGTGCTCAAGATGCTACATCTCCTGTGAGTTTATTTTTGGGACTGAAAGATAGGACGATGCTAACGAACGATGCAGGTATCAATTTTCTTTGCTCGCCAGTTGGAGTTACTGGCACACGACAGACCTATCGACCAGTTTATGCGCGATGCAGGACGCATGTCCATGCAAAGGCAATATGTAGCCACCGATCTGACTTGGTTACAAGGACGATACATCACGAACCTCTCGATTGTTGAGCCGTCAACCCTTCTTATCGACGTCGAAGTCTTCCATCGTGAGACGCGTACCAAGACGCGTGTGGCGTATCGGTTAGTTGCAGACGCAGTTAGTGAAGCAGGTGGATACCCAATCATCCGGACTAACGCGACCGCGAATGTGGTGTATGGCCGTGATGAGTCGTTGCCGCGGTTTATGTGCAAGGCGGAGGAGGCAAATAGGGTAGCAGCGCTGGTCCGGGCTGGGAACGGATTAGTAGAGGGAGCCGGACAGATTAGTCCGTTAGGCGTGTTTTCTGGGTTTTATTGAGTGTTGTTTTTGTTCTCGAAGATTAGGGCACTTGTTCTATGTAAATGACATTATGAAGATCGATAAATGATAATACCATTTGTTATTATAGAAATTTCAGGACAGTTCTGGCTATTAAGCTGGCGGATGCATGCGGACGGAGCGGCTTCGTCCGGTCTCGTCGAATCCAGATCCACGAGTCGCACCCCGTGCGGCGCTTTGCCGAAGCCGCCGGAGCTGCTTCCCCCGCAAGGCCGCCCTCGAGAGTCTTCAGTAAAAACGGTTATCATTGCTGAATTGTATGCTTCCGCGACCATTCCTGCTCAATCGCCGCTTTGCATCATCCCTGGGCACTAAACTAACCCACTCACACCTCTATCGCTTCATCTGGTATTCTTCGCAAATCATGCCGATCGACGTAACCGACACCGACGTCACCCTCACCCACGGCGACAGTGCGGTCAAGATTCTGCTGCACGGAGCAAATATCTTGTCGTGGACAGTCAAGGGCGAAGAGAAGCTATGGCTTAGCGAGTGAGTTGCTTGTTTTGGGCTGCAAATTGACGAACTACTCGATGCTGACTAGTGACAGAGCTGCTATCCTGGACGGATCCAAGGCTGTTCGCGGAGGTGTGCCGCTTGTGTTCCCGGTAGGACCCGCCAGTACACGATAAGTCGGATGTACAAATTTGCTGATTCTGCAAGGTTTTTGGAAAAGCGACATCTGGACCTACTGCTACGCTGCCGCAGCACGGCTTTGCTCGTCTCTCGACTGTAAGTTGTCTAGTCATTACGGCACGGCCTACTGATATTAACGATCTCAGTGGGAGCTTCTAGGACAGACCACCGCCGACCCGCTTACGGTTCAGTTTGGACTCGGCCCTGAGCAGGTATCTGAGGCTCTTCGTGCCGCATGGCCGTATGACTTCACTTTGATTTACAGCGTCGCTCTCGGCGCTGATTCGTTGACCACGACGCTCAAGATCGAGAACCCGGGTACGGCTACGGACTCTTGGGAATTCCAGACTTTGTTCCATACCTACCTCAAGATTCCTGATGTCGACATCGTCGGTGTGACGGGACTTGAGAAGGTCGAGGTCAAGGACAAGGTCTCGAAGACGGATTATGTCGAGACTCAGTCGTTGGTCACCATCGCGGCCGAGGTCGACCGCGTGTACGAGAACGTGGCCGGTGAGGTCGCTGTTGTCAGCGGCGGAACCAAGGTGTTTGAAGTTACTCGGGAAAACCTCGACGATGTCGGTATGTAAACATTTATAAGAATTGCCTTGGCCTCGCCAAATACTTACGAGACATTTAGTGGTGTGGAATCCGTGGACTAACGGATCGAAGAACATGGGCGATTTCAGGCCCATGGACGGCCATAAAACTATGATCTGCGTCGAGGCCGGAAGTGTGAGCAAATGGACCAAGCTCTCGCCCGGTGAGTCCTACGTGGCAACCGAGACGATCAAGGCCATGTTGTAAACGGTCTAGCATCTAATGGCGATTTAATAATGTGTTCAAAACTATCAATTTTGGATTAACTTGGATAAGCAAACTAGTGACGAAATATATCAGCGACAAGATTATAAATTACATGCAAATGTAGCCAAGAGCAATACTATACACGACTCTTCATTCTACTCCATTCCATCTTCCTTTACTTTGGAAGACCATCCTCGCCAATCAAGCTATCCTCAGTCTTGATCGGATCGGGTCCGACTCCCGTCAAAATAAGCCGGCTAACTCCTTCCTTCAAGGAATCATACAATCCCTCAGTAACGCCTTCCGGAACCGAAGCAACAATATCCGACTTCTTCTCCCAGGCATCTAAATCCGGCAGTGCGGTTCGCAACAATCCAAGCACAACAGCTTCGTCGCTGGCAAGGTAGTACAGGACAGCGTTTGGACCAGCGTCAAATGTGTACGCAGCCACAACGCGGCCCGCAAGACTGTTGACCTTCTCAACCAACGCAACAACGTTGCGCGAGACATCGTTCATGTAAAACACGGGAGGTGAAGAATCGAGGCAGACCGCGTGAAACTGGTTCGAGTCCGCCATAGTCAGCTTGCCAAAGGTGTTAAAGTCCTTGCTTTTAATCGACGCGCTCATCTCAATAAATCGCTGCGGCACAACGACCGAAATACGGTGCGAGAAAAGCGACGAGGTCGCAGTAGTAGTCTGCATACCAGTCGTCGAGCTCGTCTCTTTCTTCTTTGCAGACACGACCAGAATCGCTGCTCTCATATCGGGCCAGTCCTCAGCCGTAGCAATCTGCACGGCTCGCGAGTCAGATCCATCAGCAAGCTTGCCCATCTCCCATGCAACATATCCTCCAAACAGCGACCGGCACGCAGACCCAGAACCCTGTCTCGCAATTCGCGAGAGCTCTTCGCGCGATGCAGGCAGCTCGTAAAGATCTGCAATCGCGCGAACTAGAGCAGCAAATCCGGCTGCGGACGACGCAAGACCGGCAGCGGTCGGGAAATTGTTCTCAGAGACAATGTGGAGCTTGTAAGTGCTCAACGGCGGCAGGTCCTGGCTCGCGTCTTCGAGCTTCTTGCGCAGCGCACGGAGTTCCGTAAAACATGCAGTTGTACGGGCGCCAGTAACGGATTCCTCGGTTCCATTGAGCCAGAGAGTGTCGCGTGTAAAAGAGGACGAGCAGGCGGCAGTAGTGTGCGTGCGCAGGTCCGACTGGGCCAGCGTAACAGAGATGGACGAATTCGTCGGTAAGTTGAGCTTCACGTCGCGCTTACCCCAGTATTTCAAAGTCTAGTAGTTAGTATCCGGTCAGACAACAACATAGCACAGGTGAACTGCCGAAACAACGCCCTGGACAACCGAAATGATTGTACGGTACCACTCGTCATGTTCTCACAAACAGCGCGTCGAACGGCGTTGCACTTCACGCAGACACACAACTACAGAACACAACTACAGAGCGATAAATAGACTTACCGCAATATTGACCGGAGCCGTAGTCGAGGCAGAGTATATTTTTGCCATTGTGATTGCTGTGAATGCAGGATATGCTAACTTCTAGTATCTAGCTCATGGAGAGTGGCAGGGCTACAGTATATCGACCAAAAATGGCTGCACTCTGTTGCACGTGCGTAGCTTCACGTGACTTTATTTGTTTTTATCATGGCTGCGTGCTTAACAAAACTACTGCATCCATCTTAAAATCTGCATATACCATATCGACCGTGCTACAATACAAGATTCACCCCATATCAGCTGCTACTACACCTTTCGTAGTACCTGCCGATATATGGTTGTTGCTTGCATTCTTGTGTGATCAAGCTTCTGCGATCTGCAGCGATTTTAAGTCCATCACATCTCGAGCATTGTGGTTCATGAATTCCTGTGTTGATTTCTGTTGCAGTGCACAATTTTTATTCCTCTGCATTTTCTATCTGTCTTACCATCAGCTTGCTATCTGGTGACACGTTTTCTCTAGCCGGCTACGTTCGATGCCGCTGCTTCATCCCGCTTATCTCGACAGTCAGCATATTCTACCACCTGTAGTAGGAGGCTTGGAGCTAGCAGTAGTGTGCGGGCCTGCCCTTGAATTTCAAGCGGAGGGCCCATCGTAGTAATCGCGTAACTTATGCGTCAATTCAGTGTCAACTCACCTTTAAGTACTGTGTTCACTGTGACAGTCAGTGCACGTCGGAGGCGTGTGCAGGTCCGCCGAGGTCGTGCGAGCAGATCAACGCCTTAGCGCCGCGTCGTGCGTATGAATTTTGCGAGAAAATGCCAATATCATTCAATCCAGAATTGCGAAAAATGTGGCGAACTAAGGAAGCGAGTGTCGTCGATGATTGCCGATATTGACCGCGAAGTGGCCCACGGCGGATTCGGACGACAACGGTGTGGCGACTCGCCATAGTGCATATCTCTATAGCGGTGTTAGCATTGATCAGTACTTTTAAAGCTCAGAGCAGACACTTTGCATATACCAGGCTGATAGAGCTGTTTTGTGTGATCTGGTACGGCATGTCGTCGAAGTATCGTCCGAATACGTACAGTGCCTGCAACATGTCAACGATCAACAAAGGTCTAGATGTATTTCTTAGGTTGCGCATCGAGACATTTAATATCATCTGAGATAGCGCCATAGCTTGAATTTGAGAACGCTAAGAGAAGATGTTGTGCTTTGTTGTCGAGTAGTTGTGTGTCACGCACCAGACGGATTGTCAACACCAGCTGCAACGGGCGATAGAAGGCCGGGAAAGTTCGATCAAAGACGACTGCCATACTCTTGGTGACTTGTCGACTCTATACCGGCGATATCAAGCTTCGATCAACAACTTGAAGACTGCTACATCTCACTATTCGATCCTTCTGAAGAATGGTTAGCGGAGAGAAATGGATTTCACGTGACGCGCCCCGCCAGACCCGGAATCGCGCCGTTTTGATCAACTTGATCAACTCGATCAGCAAAAGTCAGCTGCGC